>JARHVA010001693.1:2800000-3070000 GCA_037957365.1 Torreya grandis | reverse complement strand
TCGATACAACATAAAATCGATAAAGGATTAACTTATCCAAGGCTCTAGGTGAATATCATACTATCATCATGGAAATTATAGTTTATCATAACCATTGAATTTAACTAAATTTTACAAAAGACATCCTATTAGATGTGAAATATATCAATGATCATCATAACATCCTTATGGATGCCCAAAATCAATTAAACAATCCTCATATATCTAAAACATATCCAATAACATCATAGCCTCTTTATGGGATTAAAACATACATAATCAAAATAAACAACATCAAGGAATCAAAACATATCCACACACTTAATAGCTTTTAGCCTTTTAGAGTTACAAAGCCATAGACTTCTTCATTCAACTCAAAGGAAGCCAATTGATCATAAAAAATAAAGATTCAATTTATATAAAATGTATATATTTTCCATCCCCTTAGTATTATGATATATAATACTTATTTTCTTTCATATTACAATAGTTGCAATCAGACAACCATATCAGAGTTTTCAACCCAAAAAACTTGCCTAGACTTTGCTTATAAGTCCACTACTTGGGACAAAACAATGTTTCCCAAGAATTAGACACACGTTACTTAAATTTTTTTCAATGATGCAACTAGTCATGTATAGTGACACATAATCCAAACAAAAATATATAATTGCTTTCCCTAACTGTTAATAAGTTACATCTAGATACAACTCTCAGCTTATCCACAACAAGTTCTGTTAAAACTAGAAAAATAAGTAAGGATAGATCCTTGACATTTATAACCAACTATAGAGGGTATAATAGTTCCTTACAAGGATATTTATGTTTTATATTTCATCATGGCACAATTCAGTTAACCAGATTGATATATACATAGTTATGAACAAAATAGTTGCATTCACATAGCAGCTCAACATACCTTCACCAAGGTTTAATATCATGTATCCCAAAGGTAGACTTGACTTGAGGTAACCTTTCTCAACCATGGGTAACTTAAGCCTTTGGAGACATTCTTACTCCACTTACAACCATTCACCTTAAAAAGTGGCATGTTAGTTTAGTAAATTTAGTATTTGAGATCTTTTCAACAATTTGAACCAGATATTCAATTTACTTTAACAATAATTTAAGTAGTCTTATCTATAATAATAATTATTATTTTCACCACCATTAATTATTTGTATCTCCTCAACTTCTCAAGACATTCCCTCAATAAGTAAAGAGTGCAAGATCAACTAATTTACGTAAATAGACCAGCGCCTCGTACCCAATTTAGCCTTCTAGGTTTGACTTAAACCTTTAGTCTTCTTGTTCAAATAAAAACCATTGAGGGGGGTGGGTATAAAGTTTGAAAACATTTCATTAAATTCTATTCATGATTCTTTAACCATTCAAATTGACATAGAGATATAGTGATTCATAGAAGAACAATCACTTAAGCATGAAGCAAGAAATCAAGACATGAACACCAAAGCTATGTGAGAAACCCTCATGGTGGATAAAACCCATAGTCACACCACTTATAATACTATCCTATAAGAAATGAAACCACATTTAGTGAGGCACCAACTCCACAAGGAGCTCCAACCCCTTCCTAGTCAAGCACCCACTCAACTACTCTTTAGTAAGCTCCAACTTGCAAGGAGGCTACAAGCCCCTAAGTGACTTGGCACCAAACAAGCCAATTCAAGGACACTTATGAAAGATATAGATTTAAAGATAGATCCATCTCCCTTCTTGACCAAGCACAAACTCATCCAAGACAAACTACATCACCTCAACACCTTGTTCCTCAACCAACAGATGATGATGTCTTCTTCAGATCTCAATCTTCTTTTTCTAATTTCAACTCTCTATCATAAACCTAAAACACACCTATAATGTATATATAATGGTATATAAACATAAAATCAACTCACTTAACTATCCTTGACCTTATACCCCTCTCAAAGAGCCTTCTAGGCTCACTTGTTCAATACACCTCTCACTAGGCTCATTAGATCAACTTGACCTTGTCATCCACCTACAACAACTTTACTAGATAATCATGATTGTTCCTCTGATCCTTATTGATGGTATACATGAACTAAATTTTATCCTCAAATATCTCTTTTATTTTCTTATTTTCACATACACTCTCTTCTAATATGCTCTTATTCACTTATATTCTTATTTCATCAACTAGCTCAAATAGGCCAATTTTGCCTTGTATTTATACCAAACACTAAGTCTCACCCATATTGTTTGGAAAATTACCTTACCAAACATATATAAAACTTGAAATATGTCATAATACACATTTCATAGAATAAAAATTCACCATATAGGTTGGCCAAACTCATAAGATCCAAAACCAACATTATGCCTCTAAGGAGACCTGAATTAGGTTTGTCTTAACCATATGTTACACTTGGAACATATTGGAACACATTTATCCTCTAATATTTCATGTAAAACATCACATATTCCTTAAATATATCCTTTATAACATCCATATAGGTCCAATCTACCTTTTAGTCTAAATTACCCCTTGAACCACGCCATTAGGTCTACTTGCCATTAGCCTTTCTCACTTCCTGAAAGTCTATTTTACACAACTGAAGAAAACAATAAATTTTTCCACATAACCACATAAATAAAATTAATATATACTTTAATTCCTCATGGTCACAACCATGTCCATTTTACATTACCAAACATGCCAAAAGGGCTCAAACCTACTCTTGCAACATGACCACTCAAAATTGTCAAACACTACCAAAGTACAGTCAAGAACATTTGATCACCAAAATTTGCATATACATTTATCATGAATAAAAACACATTATTTTGGACCTCATATAATTATATAACATCCTCATAATCAATTTATTCTTCAACTCTTGGAAAAATACTCCAAACTTACCTCTGCAAGATGACTACTCAAAACTGCCTATAGCTCTAAAAACATAGTCATGTAGAAGTTTATATTTAACACTTAAAGGGACACTTTCATGACTTATAATACACACACACACACACACACACACACACACACACACACACACACACACACACACACATATATATAGTGTCAACCATTGGTCTTACAAACCAATTTCTCAATCTTCTGTCTCACTGTTCAAACATAGCTAGACATGCCATTTTGGATTTCATGTTTCACCTTCTTAACCTCAGTCTCAAAATTCTATCAAACATGTATAAATAAATTAGGTCCTAACCAACAACATCATATCCATTATATGCATCATCTAGGTGTAGATATCCTCCAACTCACCATTCTCACAAACTTACTCATAACTACACACAGGCTCAAAAAACACAGTCAAAAGATTTAGACTTTTCACACATGAACATGGACTTCTCATGCATACTGATACATTAAAAATAACATATATGACTTATATAACAAATTTGTCTTTATTATATCATTCAAATCTATCAAAATCACTCCAAAATCATCTCTACAAGAAGCTCACTGAAAAAAATATTCAACTTTGACAAGAAATAAGTTCACTTGTATGGACTTTCATAAAATAATTCCACTTAGAGGTTGTTTAATAAGGATTATAATACAAATTTTATTTTTATACCATGCCAAAATTCTCAATATTTTGGTATCTACATGCATTTATTTGACCACTGGTTTTTTTGGTTTTTTCCATAGTCTAAAACTTTGACTTGGACCTATAATAAATGCACTTGTACAGACTCTTAGGACATGCCACCACTTGGAAGATGATCTTCATGGAATCTAATCCAACTTTTCCTTTTACACCAATTTTATCTGACCAATATCATGCCTTATATAAGCACTTTTTTGCTCACTAGTCCAATGCACACACATAGTCATTTGAAATCCAATGTTCATATTTTTGAATTTCAATAGCTATTTCTAGAGGCTTAAACTTGAAGGTCTCTAGCATATCACAGTCTGCTAGATCAACTTTGAAGGTTTATAACTGATCTAGGAAACACTTCATGACACCAAATTTTTAGGGTACCTTCTTGGCACTATGGACAACATAACCATAAAAACCTTTGACCAAGGTTGACTTTTTGAGTCCTGTAATAAATGCACAAACTTGTTGGGTTTTTTATATTTCCATGATGTGTAATGATAGTGTATCTTCTCTTAAGATATAATGATGCATTTTTATCTCTCCAAAGATCAATATGACACTCCAAAACTTTACCAAGACATTTATGGATGCCTCATAATCTCTTCTTTGTCCTCACTAACCTACACATATTCCATATACTCTCCAAGATATCAAACATAAATTCTTTGTCATTAATGCACTAGTACCTCATGCTCTTCTTGACATCAATGACAACCTAATACATCAATGACCATGCTCAACATTCTAACCCTTTGTCATTGATTTCAAAACACCTTTATAATGTCTTCTTACTCATTTGAAATCCATCATTATGATCTTTCTTCCCCTTTGACATTAATGATAAAGTCTCTTACACAAGCTTTTTAATTGATCCTTGGACCTGTTCTTCAACAAACCATGCCATGCATACCTGAAACAACTCAAATAGGTTCCCCCTATCACCACACTTACCTATAACTACTTGTCCTTGTATTTGACCAATCAACCTCTTGAACCAACATCTAAACTGATTTGACCTTCTCAAAGTCCTTCATCTACAAGCTAACCTTTCACAATATCTTGCTTACCCTTTGTCTTCAATCTTCTCAAGAGACTTGAGTTATCCCCCCTAACTCCATGATCCACCTATATCATGACATCTGAAACCAAAAACTAATTTATTACAACAAATACATAACTCACAAGAATACCATACCTTGGATGCTTAATTAGGCCTCATACCAAATAGGTCTCATGGAGACCTAATTCAAATAGATCCACTCCACACTGAGTTCTTGGGAAAACAAGACCACCTTAGATAGGTATGAACAACTTCATATACTCCTCATAACATCAAACAACTTCCCTTAAAGCATCACAATCCATCATGGTTCATACCACTATAAGGCACCTTCTTGGTTAACATACAGTCATATTAGGTTTTTGCACACATAGAAAACTGCCTTGAACCCCTATGGTATAAAAATATCGAAATAGCATAACTATGATGAACCAAGGACATGTACAGAACCTTCATGATCTCAACAACATCATCATATGCATTAGACATCATAACTGAAGTCAAAAGGGCTCAAAATCCACTTATGTAGCTTGCTCACTCATACACCAAAACCAAGTCATGAAGACTTGAACTTATAACACCTTGAGTGACCAAGAACTCTATACAACTTTGCAAAATGTCCTTGCCTACCATTTTTAGCTAATAGTCAAGTGATAGGTCAACTTTAGTGACAAAAACAGTTGACATTCTCATAGTTATAATATACATGGATTGCATTATGTTGGAGACAAATTTTGCAATTCTAACGTGTATTCATATAAGATGTCAAATATTCCATTTTAATTACATACCATCTTGTTCGCTCTTCCCCACCCACACAAATACAATTGTAAAATAATAAGACAACATTCATCACCCCATGGGGGACGTTTTGATATAAGTCATGCCCTTTAGTTTGAAGAATACAGGGGGTACATATGAAAGAGCCACGACTGTATTTTTTCATGTTATGATGCACTAAATTTTCAAGGATTATGTGGATGACATATTAGGCAAGTCTAAAACTCGAGTAATACATACCGTATCTCTCTAATCCACCAATGTTAGTTCTGCCAACCTCAAGAAAATTGTTGTTGCCCAAATAACCCCATGGATAACAAAAACAATTCTTGACCTTCAACCTCTATCCACTTGCATGCATTGACTCAGTTAACCCTTCCTCTTATATCAAATTCATCAAAAACAAGTTTTTTTTTGTAGCTTCTACTCACTACACTAAAAACTATTACCACTTGGAGATTCCTAGAGGAGTCCTCTACATGTTCCAAACATCATAATGGCATTACCAAATCATTCTTGGCACTTTTCAATCAAGTCACTGTGAGGGTTTTGAGATGGTTTTAGACCATTTTTCATTCTTAGCATTTATTCATATAGATATGTCCTTGAAACCACTTATTAATGCTTATAAAACCTTCTTAGGACATTTTTTAATCTCTCCCAAATAATTCATCCTTTCATGTAATGATCACACATGCCAATGAGCATAAGAAAAACCTTCTCGGGCTTTAAAACCTTCATTTTGCATACATAGGAGACCTCAAAACATGATTTTTTGCTTTCTACTTCATCTCAGGACCTAAAAATTCATAAAAATTCTTGAATAAACCTCTTATACCTCTATCAAATCTCACATGATCTCTAGGAACCTTGGTAACTCAACTTGACACCTTATTAGGCCTCATTAGGTCTCTTTGCACACTAGGCCTAGGATTGTCAGTTATACTTGGAATTTTATCACACTTTAAAACCTCTTGTATTTTTCTCAAAACCTCATTCACATGTAAAATTACATCATACCAATCTTACATATATCCAACCTTCTTTACACAAGTCTCTTATTGGTCATCTCAACAAGCTACCAAGTCTGTGCCTTCACACTAGGTCTCTCATGCTTACTCAAATATATATATTAGTCGATATCAACTTGAATTGTAGACAACTTTGTGAGCAATAAATAATTATACCTTGTTATACCTTGATGTTACTATCTTCTCATTGATTTAAGAGTGTCTCTATGAAGCCTAGAAAGATAATGGATCACCCCAGACCTTGTCATAGGACTGAATGTTCTTCTCAAGAACCCTATATGGTTTGAAATTATCTTTTAACTCAATTTCCTCTACATATTTATTCTTCTTTGACTACTTCAATAATTTCCTCAAACTTAGTTTGAAGATTAATCATTTCTCCTTCATGTTCCATAAAGGACCTGGGTTGTTCTTTAAGATTCTTGATGATCTTCTCATGTTCATCACCCTTGAAATTAGAGTTACTCATCCTTTTCTAAAAAATACTACTCTGATATTTCATACCTTTGACCATGGATCTCAACTCTTGATTCTCTTTCCTTTGCTACTTAGCCATATTATGCTTTTAGGATCACCTTTAAGCTATTAATCCTCCTTCAAAGGACCTACTCTGATACCAATTATTGGAAACAAAACCACTGAGAGGGGGAAATCAGTGTGCAAACATTTCATTCAATTCCATTCATCATTCTTTAACTATTCAAACTATCATAGAGATATAACAATGCATAGAAGAGAAATCACATAAGCATGAAGTAAGAAATCAACATATGCACACCAAAGCTATGTGGGAAACCATCATGGGGGATAAAACCCACTATCACACCACTTGTAATATTTTCCTATAATCAATGAAATAACATTTATTTAGGCACCAACCCCACAAGGAGTTTCAACCCCTACCTAGTCAAGCACCCACTCAACTAATCTTTAGCAAGCTCCAAATTGTAAGGAGACTACAACCCCATAAGTGACTTGGAACCAACCCAACCACTTCAATGATAATTATACAATATCCAACCTACAAGGCATCTCCAAATCTCTTCTTGGCCAAGCACCAACTCAGCTAAGACAAACTAGATCACCTCAACACCTTGTTTCTCAACCAATAGATGATGATGTCTTCTTCAGCTCTCAATCTTCTTTCTCTGATTTAAAATATCTATCATAAATTTGGAAAACACATATGATTTATATATAATTTTATGTCAACATAAAATCAACTCACTCATCTCTCTTTGACCTTCTACCCCTCTCAAAGAGCTTTCTAGGCTCATTCACTCAATATGCCTCTCACTAGGATCATTAGGTCAATTGACCTTGTCATCCACCTGCAACAACTTTATTAGATAATCATGATTGATCCTATAATCCTTATTGATGGTATAAATTACCTACCTATGCTCCTAAAATATTTATTTTATTTTCTTATTCTCACATACACCCTCTTTTGCTTTGCTCTTATTTGTTTATATTCTTATTTCATCAACTAACACAAATAGGCCAATTTTACATTGTGTTTATACCAAACACTAGGTCTCACCCATATTGATCGACCAAGAAACTTAACACACTTGTATCAAAATTTAAATAGGTCATAATAAACTTTTCATATAATAAACATTCACCACATAGGTTGGCCAAACTCATAAGAACCAAAACCAACGTTAGGCCTTGAAGGAGACCTAATGTAATTAGGTCTGTCTTAACCACACATTACACTTGGACCATATTGGAACACATTTGTCCTATATAAAAATATGTAAAAAATCACATATTACTCCAATATACCATTTATAACATCCATATAGGTCCGTTCCACCTTTTAGTCCAAATCACCCCTTGAACCATGCCATTAGGTTTACTTGCCATTAGCCCTTCTCACTGCCTGAAAGTCTGTTTCACACAATTTAAGAAAACAAAAAAAATTACATATGACCACATGAAAAAATCACATAAATATATCCTAAAATACCTCATGATCACCACCATGTCAATTGTACATTACCAAATATGCCAAAATGCCTCAAACCTACTCTTGCAACATGACCACTCATAATTATCAAAGTACAGTCAAGAACATTTGATATCCAACATCTGCATATGAATTTATTATAAATAAAAACACATTAATTTTGACCTCATAGAATTATATAATATCCTCATAATAATTGTATTCTTTAACTCTTTCCAAAACACTCCAAACTCACCTCTGCAGGATGCCTACTCAAAACTGCATGTAGCTCTAAAAATATAGTCATGGAGAAGTTCATATTTAAAACTTAAAAGGAAACTTTCATGACTTATAATCAACATTAATATATCCTATATGACTTATATATCATCATGAAATACATATATATTTCAAACTCTAGTGTCAACCATTGGTCTTACGGACTAATTTCTCAAGTTTCTCTCTCAATGTTATAACAAAGATAGATAGGCCATTTTGGATTTTATGTTTCACCTTATTAACCTCACTCTCAACCTTATATAAATAATTAAGGTCTTAAAAAAATCATATACATTAGATTCATAATATAGGTTTAGAGATCCTCCAACTCACCATTTTCACACTTTAAAAGGGACTTATCATGCATAATAATACATTAAAAATAACCTATGAGACATATAAAACAACTTCATGTGTATTATATCATTCAACGCTATCCAAATCACCCCAAAATCATCTCTACAAGAAGCTCACTCAAATCTACCAATCTACTGAAAAACATAGTCAACTTTTACAAGTAATAAGTTCACTTGTATGGAATTTAATGAAGAAATTCTACTTATAGGTTGTTCAATAGGGAGTCTAATATAAATTTTATTTTTATACCATGCCAAAATTCTCAATATATTTATATCTACATGAATTTATTTGACCACTAGTTTTTATGGTTTTTACCATAGTCCAAAACTTTAACTCTGAACTAAAATAAATGCACTTATACAGATAGTTAGGACATGCCACCACTTGGAGGATGATCTTCATGGAGTCTACTCCAATGTTTCCTTGTACACCAACTTAATATGGCCAATATCCTACCTTATAAAATCACTTCTTTTCTCATTGGTCCAATGCACAAGTAGTCATTTGAAATTGAACGTTCATATTTTTGAATTTCAATAATGATTTCCTGTTAAAATTGATGGTCTCTGGCATGTCATAGTCTACTGAAACAACTTTGGAGGTTTATAAATTGAGCTAGGAAACACTTCATGACACTAAATTTATAGGTTACCTTCTTGGCACTATGGATAACATCACCATAAAAACCTTTGACCAAGGTTGACTTAATGAGTACCTCTAATAAATGCACAAAATTTTTGGGTTATTCATTTCTCCATGATGTGAAGTGATAGTCTTGCTTATCTTAAGCTATAATGATGCATTTTTATCTCTAGAAAGGTCAATATGACACACTATAACTTCACTAAGACATCTATGGATTACTCACAACCTCTTCTTTATCCTCACTGACCTACACATATGCCATATACTCTCCAATATATTAAACACAACTTCTTTGTCATTAATGCACTAGTACCTCATGCTCTTCTTGACATCAATGATAACCTAAGACATTAATGACCATGTTGGTCATAATGTTCCAAACACCTAGTGATGTTTTTCCCATACAACCCATCAATAGATACCAAACACTATTTCCTTTAATTCTAAGAGTGAAACCATTATCACTTATCTCCCAATGACTCACCCATATAAGTCAATGGTTGATAAGTGAGGTTTACCCAAACATAACCAAAATTGGGAAGTATTAACCCAACCAAGGCCAAGGTACAGGGAAACATTCATCTCATAAAATCATACTTCCATCATCCCAGTGTTAATTAATAACACCATCTTATTCACATTAGTTATTGTACCTTTTAGGTTGATATACTTATGTGTATACACAATAATGCATCATCAGCTTTTTCATCCATATAAGTAGGTGTTGGGAACTTCTTGATATCTTTAACACTTGGGTCATCTACCATAAACACCTTTTTTGTAGCCCAATTCCATTTGTTTAACCAATTTTAGATTGGGCCAAATCTTTAGGAAACATTCTTGAGATTATTCAACCTATGTTCATGTTTTCCAATCATGTCTTGAATGGATTCTCAAGTTCTTACAGCCTTAATGAGGACTTTTTCCTACTTATTAGGCCACCCATGCCTCAAATTTTCTCAATATTAGCACCATCATATCTGACTCTATCCTCATTTTGAGAATCACAAGGTGACATTTCAGGCATATTGCCACTTTCAAACATCTCTTAGAGCAACAACTGACATGAACCCAATAGTAAGCACAACTAGATTCAGTTATAAAGTGGATCAATATTGATCTTGAATTCTATGGAGTGAGATAAATAAACATTTTTCTTGACAATACTCATAACACAGGCTCAGATGCTAGATGAAACAACCCTAAAAAAACATTTTGAGAATTGCTATATAGATTACGAAACAAAAATATATGTATATCCCACTACATAGCTTTACCATGTAATATTCATCATCTCAGGTCTACATGAAGATGAGTAAACAACCCATAATTGGATTGGGTCATATAGACACTTACTTAAGGATGAACATCTCTAGAGGAAGGTTCGTATACCATTAGAGGGGAATAAATTTGAGGGTCCACACTGATAGCCTTCAAATATTATGAAAGGCATTCATCTTCCCTATTGAACTACCTAGGGATATATAACCCTATTTAAATATCCAATCATCCTATGAGGTTACAGCTTGGTGACTCATCAGGCTAGAAGGTTTTGTTCATGCCTTGGGTATCCTTAATCAAGGTTAAATACCAAAAGGATAGATTGAGCATAGCAGTGAGTTATCTAACTAGCCATTATTAAATACAAATCTGATGATAAGGAGAGACCATAATAATTATGATAGGTCTTAAAAGAAGATCCAAGGTATCTTCATCTCAAGATTTTTCTTATACAAGCCTTACAATATTTTAAGGTCAGCAAGTAGCTATCAATGAATTACAACCAAGGTGATGCAACATAAAACTATAAAACATAAACCTTTATAATCACATAAGTGAAGACCAGTTTTGGTTCTACCTCATTAGATCATTGTACGATGACCCATAGTCCTAGGGGTCAATCACTCATAATCCTTCATTTGGCATATGACACCATTTCACATATGGCTCCATCATATGGAAAATGATTATCATAGGAATTATATAACCACATTCCTTTTGCCAACATGAACATTTAACAATCACCAAGCAATAATGCATATGCTGAAAATATACATAATATCCTTAACTAATCTCATCATACCAGCAAGAACCCATCCATTTGGGCTATTACCTAGTATAAAATGAATACTAGTTTTTATAATAAACCACCAATAATAGTTCAACTAGGCCAAGATTATATTAATAAATACCTGACCACAGGGTCCTTGCATTGAATGCTTCATTCCACTCCTTTAAATAAGAATAATTACATGATTTAACCATTATGAACAACAACTTAAAACATGATAAATTCATCCATTAGGCCATTAATAATGTCATGAAATAGGCTAGCTATGGGCTATATTTATGAATAACAAGCTGACATATCACATGTTGATTGCACATGACAACCAAGCATCCACAACTCTAACTTGCCAAAATTAGATAACACATCAAGTTTTGAAGCTCCAACCCAAAGGTCTTGCTAAACTACCACTATGATCTTGGTTGATTTCATATATTCGCAAGTCAATAATAATTCACTTAATAATTGCCAAGTTGCCCAAAAAAATCTTGATTTCATACATTCACAAGTCACTAATAATTCACTTAATAATTTGCCAGTTGCCTAAAAACTTCTATGTATGAGTTACCAAATGGAATATGATTGGATCATCATCCATTAATAATGAGTGGTAGTGAATGGTAATAACATCACTTCAAATCTGATCTAAAATTTAATATGTACATATGAACAACTGCAATATCATCCTGATAATGAGTTTTCACCATTACATAATGCACTACGACAAAATACATTTCCAGCATATGCTAAAATATCTTGGCATAACCAACATATATGTATATATAAAATCAAACCTCTACACTTGATTTCTTAATAAATAAGTGTACACAATATTAAGATCATTAATATATAAAATTATATCTCATGATCCTCACATCTAAACCAATAGGAAAGATAATAACATATTCACCTCTCATAACATGATTTAATAGCCTAATGGATAGCTTAATATCATTAATACTTGTATACCTTCAGTCATGGTTGATATAGTCTTATTTTCTAACCCTCTTGAGTATCCCTCCTTTAAAACAAGGAAATTTGAATAAAATTGGACTTAACCATGCTCATAGGCAGTATCACTCTAGTGTATAGTTGTAGTATAATAGAATAATCATTAAGATAAGGATGTCAATTATAAGCACAAAATGAGATACTATAATAATATAAAATGTGGTTGCATATAATAAGCCACACCACCGAGTCTTAATATCAAATGAATAAGTTTGATACAAGTAGTTCAAACAATCCTTAATGGTTGATAGTTCTATCATATATACAAGCCCAAAGGCCATATGCACAAGGAACAATTTATACTACCATAGAGGTATTGAATTTAGAAACAAGGCAACATCTAGAAATTATATCAAACTACAATAATTAATTACAATAAAAGTAAAATCAATAATTTGGATTCAACATTCCAAATTCCATCCTAGTTAGCATTGGTAAACACAACACTTTAAGTAGGCAACAAAGATAAACAAATAGGGGAGCGGGAAGAGGGAGCACGGCCATGGCCGCGGCCGTGTTGTAACCCTATTCCCTGATGGCGGCTGTGCGGCCCCCAAACCCTTTGTGCCTGAGTGCAGAGGTCTATATTGCTAGATCTATTACTGCGTGGAACTTTATTTTTGCTTTGGCATTCCGTATAGCAGATGGACTGCGGACTAGTTTCCAGCCCGAGTTGTTTTGGTATTGACACGGTGGTTTTACGCTTCGTATAACTTGTTGTGTGTGTGGTTGTGTGGCTTTGTAGATCTCATCTTTTATGGCGCGGATCTATTTTTTTACCTCTATTTTCTAGTTCATGGCTGTCGTGCGGACCAATACCCTGTTCTGAGCGGATTGGTGTTTTCTTCAGTGATATTTTGGATGCCATGGCGGTGTTTCCTCTGAGCAGAGGGGGTGATCTTGCAGACATTTGGGTGGTTGGTACAAACGGTGGCAGCACCGGATCTGGGGGTCTTGTTGGTGGCGTTGTTAGTCATGGGCAGTGCTGGTTTTGGGATCCATAGTGTTGGTGCGTAGCACTGTAATGATGAGATCTTATTTGCATGATGGATGCCTTGGTTTGTTGGGGGAAACCCATGGGAGAGAGCCGCATAATGTGTTATCTAACGGCTATTGTTCTGAATTTAGCCCAAACTTTTGGGGTCGCTGGTTTTCAGGCTGGTTTACCTGGTTTTTAGGCTGTTATGCCTGGTTTTAAGGCTATTTTGCCTGGTTTTATTTTGGTCTCTGGGCCGTTTTAAACTTGGGGTGTTTTAACTGATTTATTTTGGTGGTTTTAGGTCCCTGTAAAACCTGGTTTAGGTGGTTTCAGGTCCATGAAAAACCTGGTTTTTTCACTACTGTTCAGTGGGATTGCCTGTCTGGGCGGTTTTTTATTGCTTTATTCTTTTCTTTGATTTGTAAAGGGTTTCGGGGCCCCTTCAAAACCTGCTTTTACCATAATCTAAAACAAAGATAAACAAATAATCAATTTCACAAGGAAAAGACAATTATATTAAAATCCCTTGCACTAGAAAAGGGTACAACAAATGTGTCAGCATAAAGATGGTAATGTGAATTTCCTTCTAGTCCATATTCTGAAAGTTAAATTCTATTTTAATAAATCAAGTTCAGGGAAATCAAACCAATTCAAACTGACTTAATTTCATATCAAATATTTCTAGGTAGCCTCAAAATTCTTATAGTTGTAAGTTTTCTTTTTCAAAAGGTAAAAGAATAAATGAAACTATTGTATAAACCCCCTAAATATGTAGTTTAAAGTATGATCATTATAATTCCTATAAAATAGCACTAACAATGCACTTAACAAAGATAAAGTGCTCTACAACAACCAAGAATAATCCAACTCTCATATAATCATAGCTATTTTATTATTTTCAATCAATTTGGTTTTTTTCTAATGAGTGTAAACATCCAAGGAAAAATAACCATAGTTAAATGCATATATCAATTGAATAACTCTTTCAATAATTTCATTACAAAGCATATAAAAATTTGGTCTACCCAGATTAATACTTCACAGCAACAAGTTTAAAATATAACAAAGTCAGTTTACTTTCTCTCTCTCAACAAGTTAGGTGTATGAATAACAAGGTAATAATAATTTTTTCAAGAACAATGATCCAATCATAAAAATAACAATTCCTTATTTTATACAATCCTATTTTAACTGATAAATAATCATTGTCATATGCAAATAAACAACTAGCAGAGCAAAATTCAGCTTCCATAACAAGATGATAAAAAATCATTTGTTTTAAATCTTGTTTCAAAACAATTTTGGGAATGCATCCATATCTCAAACTCTAATATAAGAGTCCATAACTCTTCCCAATAGTAAACATGGGGTTTTACCTGAGTTTTAAGGTTCAAATAAATTATTCTAAAACAATGCACAATAACAACTCTTTCCTTCTCTTGTAGAGATCAATCACCATAATAATTACGTAAGAAACTAGCTAAACCAAACAAATACATTTCTCATGTCTTAGTAACCAGTTAGCAAATTAAACATACAATAAGTGGTTTTACGTTTATCATGATGGAGAGGCGAACATGTCAACATACTGGTTTTAAGATTATGCATTTTTGAGTTAACACAAAAATTATTTTTTATGTTTCAATATGATCAATTATAACATGTTGCATGGTCTATCAAACTAGCCATCCAGATTTAACATAAATCAGGGTATAATATTTCTAGTTAGTTGTAACAATTTCCATTTCAAGAGGTAGTGTCCAATTTGGGGAATTTTGCCATAATTTCCAACATATGAAAAAAATACATATAGTTTAATATTTTATAACCTTATCATGAAATATGTAGAAATTTAAAATAATTCCCAAAAATAAGACAATCCAAAAACCATTATAGCCACAACTATACAATCACTATGGCATAATAAAATTCAAAGCAACTAGCCAACTCAATCCATAAAAATAAGAGCATAACAAGAGATTTTCAGACAAATCACCATACACAAACCATACTTCTACCACTAGCCATGGAATAGACCCATGTGGGTATAACAAAATATACCTCCATGGGTATATACCCTAGTAGAGTTCTCAACAGAACTTGCCAATATTAATATAAAATTTAAATAACATAATTTAAACTAGGAAAGGAAAATCCACATGCCTATTTAAAATTCTATGCAGGGTTTTATCTTGTTTCTCCACCATGATGCCACATCCAAGTAGCATTAGCACCTCTTCTTCCATCACCTTAATGCTAGCTCCCTCATTCAATTGTCAACCTAATAACCCTAGCTTTAAGTCCTTCTTCGTCTTTATGTTCTCTTTCTATGCCTTTTTCAATGCAGACCCCTATGTTCAACCCTTTTTCCATTGATTATCCTACACCCAGATCCTTCTTATTCTTTTCCCAAAGTTGATCCAAAATGATTTCCCATCGAATGATATCCATCTAAAAACCCTAAAATCTGATGACTTTGTCTCAATACTAAGTCTAATGCCATGACAAATCCATGACCCCCATACAAGCTCATGACCACTTCATGGTCCAAAACCTTCTTCTACAAATATTTCTCAATCCTAACATCAATCTCTTTTACCACCACGCATAAGACTATAAAATAAATCAAAGTCCTTTATTAATTACTCATGGTCGATGCATTAAGATTGATAAAACAATAAAAATCCTTGACTACACATGCCAAAGTGTCGACTAAGCTTATAAGCTTTTATAAATAGCTAATGCAAGCTTAAGGACCTTAGCAATAGTTGTAATAACTATAAAATTGCATGGCCCACACTAACAACTCCATGGGCCCAATTCTAGAGCATATACATCTATATGTGTTTAAATATATATATAAACCTATATAGAATATCTATATTTATACAAATATATATAAATCAAAAGATTTATATCTGAGATGAATAAACAATTAGTCAAATCCCATGTGAATATAATAAGGCATGCCATCATATTTTATTTAAGAGTTATAAAAATGTGTCAACTAGCAGGGTCATGATAGTACACCCTTTACAAAAAATGTTTTGTATTTTTCATTGTGTTACCTTTTTTATCCCCCAACTTTGTACATCCACCCTTCAAACTCCTTTTCAGGATACCTTAGTTTGTATAACTATCAATGGCCATCAATATGAGAGCTTTGACTTGTTCCGCTCTATCAAAAATGATTTCCCACTTTCCCCATCTCTTTATGTTCTTGTTGTTGATAGATGTTGATACTTGTTAAGAGACTCTACTTTTAAAGGGTTTATCAAAGACATAAGTCTCCCTAATACTCCTCAAACCTAGCTTGTTAACAAACATTTCACTGATGATTCATTTATCACGCTTCAAGAGGATGAAGAGGTTTTCCAAAATTCCATGGAATGCCTCTAGAAATTTTGCTTAGCTTTTGACTTTAGCATTCAATTGGCCAAGGATCACTATTTTATAAAAAGTTATGGTCCTCTACCTAGTTGTATTGGAGCTTACCAATGGAATTGGATTACTCGTGTATAAATTTTCAAGTTAGGAATTGTTTTTTCTTTTCAAGTTTCTATAGTGAACCAATGGAACTATGTTATCCTTAGATTAGATAAAAATTTATTCTATTGGGTTACCAAACCTATCTCTAGTTGGAAATTTTCAAATATGTTTCAAAACTACAGTTTTGGTCATGTGTATTATTCTTCTTGTTGGGCCCTCTCAAAATCAACCTATAAGAAGCTTAAAAAATTACTCGGGCTTTTTTTTTGGCCCAACTCTGAAGGCAGAAAATATTTTCATACCATGGAACATTTTTTGTCAACCCATAGAAGTTGGATGCCTTGGGTTGATTTAAATTTCTAAACAAGGGCTTCCTTTATGATCCAAATGGAATATCATAGCTATCTAAGGCTAGGAGGCTTATAAAAATCTTCTTTGGAATTGGATTTCTACAAGGTGTCCTTATAGTAGAAAGGCTTGGAGGAACTTAGGATTTCAAACCCTGCTTATAATCCCAATTAATATTAATATCATTGAAACCTTTATTGTCAAAATTATCTAGAAATCATGGGAAGATATCAAACCATGGTTTGTTTGGAAAGGGAATGGATTTAGGTTTGGCCTATCTATTAACTCTCATTCTCTATGGTGGTCTTTGTTATCACTATCCATGTTAAACCTTTGGAAGAAGCTCCTAGGATTAAATATTTAAGGCTCTTTTACCAAGGAATTAAATATTTGGGAGGTATATTTGATAAGCATCCTAGATCTTGGCAAATTCAAATTTAGGCTTAATGCTCAAGATTTTGAGCTAATTTCTAAGATTTAAATGGCTCTATCTGATTAATATTTGCATAAAATTGGTGTTATCGGTTCTCCTCAATGGTAGAAGGATTTTCATTGGTCTACCTCTAATCCATGCTTTGGTATCAACCCCAACTTGGTTATCAATGGCTATCCCCAAATAGTACTTAGAAAATGCTCAACCGACAATGGAATATCAATAGCTCCTCCTTTATTGGGAATAGGATATTTCATTTTGTCTAGTCTTCTATAGTTGATCCCAATAAAGACATTTTGCATGATTTATATTATAACAAATTCTCCTTATGAGAAAAAGGTTACTTCACATGGGGATTCCTCCTCCCAGATGTCTTGCCTATGTTCAAACTAAGTCCCTTAAGCACATTTTCTAAGAGCCTTTAGGCATGAACCATTTTCTTCAGACATCATTATTTTAGGGGATTTTTTACTCCTCCCTAATAAATATAAGCATATATGGCATATCTTCTACATTTAAATCTTTTTTATTTTATAGAAAGATAAGAATGTTGCTACTTTTTATAAAGAAAGTTAAGACAAAAAAAATTATTTCTAATAGAATAACTATCTTATCTAATGTCATGATTTAGATTCAAGTTAATATAGATAAATTGGAGATGAAGGTTACACATCTTCACACCTTTCTTGACCACTAGGGTCATGCCCCATGCACATTGAATAGAGTGCCACTAGAATATCCTCAGCATTAATTTTAACATAAAAATCATGATCAATAGGGTTATGGCATATCATAGAGTTGTGACTAGTAGAAATCATGAAACCAATTGGTATTTTCCACCTATTCCCCTCCTCTCAAGTGGATATTTTATCCATCTAGAGGATTTGGAGGGTGATTGTCGCCCAAAATTGGTCCTAGTCATGTAGGGTTTGTCCTTTCAAGTGGAGATGGGCAAGGGAAATTTCATTGATTGGATCTTGCCATTTCCCCCTACCATGCTCAAAATGAATAATTGGAAGAACAAAATAATAAAAATTATGGTTGGACCATACCTTATACCTCTCCCCCTGATGAGGGAGGTTAGGAGAAAACCTTGATAATCCTCTGCCACCACCTCCTCCATTTGTAGGGTTATTGGCTCCAGTTGCTTAATGCGTTGTTTATTTTTATTTTAATATTGTTAGTGTCAATTATGATATAATATAATTTTAGTATTTTTGTTTTCCTAGTTTCTCCCAGTGTATTTGGGTTTTGGGTTGTGCTGCCAAACCACCCATATTTCATATCACATATTTTTTATCATACATCTATTATGTTTTTTCTTTATAAATATGATGCATGTTTCAATTAAAAATATATATATACCACAAAAAAAATTAATAGAGACAAAAATCTAACCATAAGAATCTTTTAAAGACCAAGTTTAAATTATATTATTTAAGAAGAAAAATTATTGTGGAAAAACTACAAATATTATAAAAATACACAAGTGCTTACTCTTTATATTAATTATTGAGATGAAAATATTTATATAAGTTACTAATTTTTTTGTTAAGTAATTAATTAGATTATTTATTTCATTAATTAACATAAGGTTTCACCTATATTTTATATTAGAAAATACCGACCATCATTATAATTATGGAGACAAGATCGTTATAATTTCTTCAAACAAGCCCATTATCTCTCTCCTTGAAGATGAGTACACATAATATACTTAACACTATAAGAATTAATTAATTGGAAATGAATAATACATTAATATAGATCTTATATTTACAATTAAGAAAAAAAATCCTGAAATAAACAAAGTCCTAAAATAACCTAGTGGTTGTTATAGATACTAAAGTCTAGGATTAAGTACTTGACAATGAAAAGCTTGACACATATTTACCGCACATGACTTGAGAACATAAACAAGGCACTAATCCACCATTCTCTTACACTTGCATGTTATATTATGATTTGACCCTTCTGTTATGTTGTTACACACCTACATGAACTTCACTTTTTATTTCAAACATGTTATATATCATGTACAGACATCCCCAAACCTTCAGTTTAGTCCACCTTTACATAGGTCAATTTCATCAATATTTCCAGTTGATATTGACCTGAAATAGTCAAAATTGACACTCTCCCAATGATGGTTACTTTTTAAAATCAAACATATACTTAGGGTCAACCCATTTGTCTAGAGTTTAGAGGCATGAGAAATTACCCAATTGGACTCATACATAAACAAATCAAAGTCTCATTCAAAAGGACTTGACATTTATTAGATATATTTATACACTATTATACATTAAGAAGTTATGTTCCATTCTTCCAAAATTTTAAAACTATCATTAGGAGTAGACACAAGCCAATTCTGAATCACACTGAATCCATGTCAAATCAAACATTTTAAAGTATCAAAATTAAATCATTAGTTGTATACATATGTGAAGGAACATAATTGCACAATTAAACTAGGTGGGAGAACTGTGTGTGGCTTGATTTCAATCCTTATAATGTAAGATACATAGGCAATAGTTAATCATCAAAATGGAATGATTGACATTATCTTGACCCATTATACTTTCCTTGTTTTTGTAGGTTTTTAGTCCTCACCATCACACCTAGGGTTTCAAGGTGAATTAGACTGATTTCAAGAGTTACGTGCATTATCAGGGTTTAAGATCACATACACAGAGTATAAAAAGATATGTGAATATGATCATATGTTCATAGCCACTCATTTCCAAATAGATTAGTACCGTTGAGCATAGGTCATATTGATTGGAGATAAGGACCCATATCAAAGAAACGGATCTTGCATAGATAGAGATACAGTTCCTGAACTAAATAAATTAGAGGCAAGCTTTGATCTAATATTCACTTTTATGAGACAATCAATTATATAATCACCCATAAAATCTAGGTACTCATCCATTTGATGTACTTACTATATTTAGTATATGCCAATTATGGAATCATTACAATCAATTTCAATATGATTTAATGCCATATCTTAATATTAAATTATTCTACATGTTTCTATCATATTAAAGGTTTTAAAACCAAATCATAATGAAATATATTGGTGAACCCATATACATATCAATCCATGCCAAACCCTAGGTTTCTTGTAGGGGTTTATCCTTTCAAGGTTTTTTGTTTTTTATCTTAGGGTTTAAAATCTCATTTATGATTTCCATATGCAAATAATATTTTCAATTCTGGCCCTATATCTTCATTAGGGTTTCATCTGTATAGGGTTTTAGATATCAGTCTTAGAATGTTATTTTCAAACTAGATTTGTGATTATTCTCTAATAATACAAATTAATAATAGTCATATTGAATGAACATTATTAGTTAACACTATTGGCGTAAAGATTAATTTTACACCTTAAATAAAGTTGACCTAGATAGTTATTCTATTAAATTTAATTAGTGTGTGTACATGTCTAGAGAAGCATGCATTTAATGTTTACTTACCTCTTATGTGTCACCACCCTTAGTTTAAGCCACCTTTAGTGGAAACAATAAGAAAATGAGGGATAGATCTTGTTTTAGCTATATATACCCTCTCCTCTTTGTAAAATATAATATAATAGTGTAATTATATTATAAAGTTAATATATATTATTATTTATTTGCATAGTATTTTCAACTTGGAGTGAGTCATAATTACATAAATAGAATCATAATGTCTTATTATTTCTTTCATGGTACCAAAACCTAGATTCCCTAGTTTGAGTTGTGGATTTTTTTTCAATTTTTAATGGATACAACATTCCACAATACTTCCCAAGCACCTAAGTAGTTTTTGAGCCAATCCACATTATAGATTTTCAAAATTACCCTCTAGGTTTTTTATTTGAGCCAAAACTACAAAAATAAGGATGCTCTTGATGTTTTTTATATGTTTATAAAAAATCATAATTTACATGTGAAATAAGTTATTTTTCCCAAATAATACTAAAATAATTACAATTTGTTTTTTAAAAAATGATTTTTTTGAGTTTTTGATGATTTTCTATGTTTTTTTGAAGTTATAGATATACATGACAAATAATAATAGAGGAGATAGAGGATATATGTACATTTTTTACAGAATCATGATTCAGTATATAAATCTTTGTCTAATTAAGATATTTTTGAAAAGTTTTATTTTGTGGAAACAGAGTGCCAAGGCACCTGTGGTCAGAATTTGAAGATCACAATCTGGTTTGGAGGTTACATGTGATATAAAAACCATTGTTCAAGTTGAGTGGCATCTAGGTCCACCACCTATATCTACCACTCCTATCTCCATCACATATATTTCACCACCACCACTATTGTTGTTTCAAAAATCCATTCCCATGTGACCAAATGTTGGGTTTTAGCCACTACTTACACCAATGCAACTTACTTTTTGAGTAATGAATTTCTGGGGGACATTATGTTTGTCCCAGAAGGTCTAGGAGGGTGATTTTTTTAAAATATTATTATTTTTTTAGGTTATACACATTTTTGCAATTTTATTTTAAATGTGTGCAATCAGATTTCCAATATTTTACAAGCTTTGTCTAACTACTTGCACAGTCCTAGTTTGTATCACCTTCTAAGGGTTATATCTTTTGATCTGTTCATCAGATTTGAGTGATTTTTTTAATGAAAGTGTGTATTTCTTTGTCACTCTGATGTTTTAAGTTTATATCAGGTTTATTCAATCAAAATTTTGTGCTTATTTTAGTTTTTTACAAAATTTATATTACAAAATAATTTATATTGCACTATTTATAAAGTGTCACCATATTTCTATTGGGGGTTCACTTTTGTGTGTAATACATAATCTAGGGGATTTCAAGGCACAATTTATGTTCCTATTGTCTCTTATGCTATCTTATTTCTTGTGGGTGTTCTCATTTCCTTGAGATTGTTATATTTTTATATGCAATGGTTGAATCCAAGAATTTTTATCTACTAATTCCATATAACTACCACACATGGAAACCAAAGATGAAACAACTATTGTAATCTAAGGTTCTGTGTTTTATGTTGAGAGATATGAAAACTTCATATTTTTAATTTAAACACACATTACTCTTAATAATTTAAATTAGAAACACAATAATAGAATTCAATAGGGGTTCAATTCAAATGAGATATTGTATTCGGCTAGAGATGAGCTTCTTATACAAATGCTTGATCCCACAATCTAGGATTCAACTCTTATCTCTTTATTATTCTTCATATCTCTTTCATCCCTACATTTATTCTCTCACATATCTCTCAATTATCTCATACAATCCTATCTATATGAGTTCTTACTTATGTACGAGTCTTACACACATAATTACATTATTCATACTAATATAATTACTCACCCATATGCATACTAACAAGGATTTTCCTAACATCTCCCCTTTATGCGAACATGAGAGAAGACATACATATCATGTTATAGTTTCTCTTTGAAAATATTGCTTAGACCAGGGACACTCCATCAAGTTACGTCTTTACCCTCATGAAGGCGTAGCTGCAAGTTGAATTCTATGGGAATGTTCTCATTCCCTAGGTTCCCAAATTCTGAATCCTTTAAATTCCTAAAGTTCATAACTATTTGAACAACCATCCATATTGAGCTACCTTGAAGTCTTCTCCTAACCTCAAAAAGAGATTCCTTGGAATATGTGTTGGAATTATTGTCATTGATGTCAAAGGTCTAGTAGTATTGATGATAAAGGCCCCATTGCATTTAATGTTATTTGTAATAAATATATCTTGGCTAATGTGAGTCAATATTTATTTAATATTAACGAATATATTTTTGGTTGCATATGAGACAAAAGAAGGGCCCATGAAGAAGTCAAAGAGGCACGGGGTAAAGACAAAATAAGGATGGGACACATTTTCCCATGAAGAGTCATCTTGGAGAATTCCAAGAGTCACCAAGTGAAGACAAAAGAGTAAAGGCACAATTTCTCATGAAGGGACACTTTGAGGAATACGAAGAGTCACCAAGATGAGGACAAAAGAGGGAAGGGTATTTTTGATCATGAAGGGTCACCACATGACTTTTCAAAGGCAAGGATATGAAGGGTCATACAAGCTTGGTGCCATTTTCCATGAGGATTGAAGGGTCACAAAGGGGGAAGGCCAAAGGTCATTTGGAAAGCTATAAATAAAGGCTTGAGAAGCCATTTATAATATGAAAGTGAGAGGTTGATTTGATATTGTAATATATAGCTTAGAAGATTAATTGTGAGAGATGAATATGATTTGTATTATCTAGCTTAGAAGAGCAAAGGTGAGAGAGATGTTGTATTGAACTATCATTTGTTGAGATAGACACATTAAGAGATAGGTGTGTGTGGTATACACAAATGGGTTGGTGCTCCTGTGGGTTGCTGCTCACAAAGTATAGCTAGGTTGGTGCTCAGCAAAGGGGTTTGAAGCTCCTGTGGGTTGGTGCTCATGAATTGTAGCTGGATTGGTGCTCGGCAAAGGGTTATGGTGCTCATGTGGGTTTGTTCTCACTAATATACTTGAGATTGTTCTCCATGGTTTTTCCCACATTGGGTATCCACATTATATCTGGTGTCTCTCTCTTGTGTGATGTTTATTATTTGATTTTTATTACATATCTTAAATGTTTGATTAAGTGGAATTTGATAAAGGGAAAGTTTTAAAGATATATGATATACTGATTCACCCCCCCTCTCAGTATATCCCGTGCTTAACAATTGGTATCAGAGCAGGTTCCTTTTTGAAAAGTTTTATAGCTTGAAGGTAGATCAAGGAAGCACAAGAAGGCCATACATAAAGGTGCCTTTGCAAGCAAAAGAATAGTTTATCAAGAAGAGGATGATGTTTAAGTAAATATGGAAGGAGAACTCATGTGTGCCTTAGAAGAGTTGAAAATTGCTGAAAAGAAAAATTGAAGATTGAAGCGCCAGATTGAGAAAGATGAAAAGGAGTCAAAGGAGATAATTGAAGATCTACAAGCACACTTTGAATAAGATAATAAGAATGAAGAAGATCTAATGGCATAGTTGGAAATAGCAAGAAAAGACTGTGAAAGGTATGTTACTAAAATTGCCTCTTTAAAAGAAGAGATTGAGAAAGCAGTCAATAATAAAATAGTCAATGATTCAAAATTTGAGAATAGCACTAATATGTTGAACAAGATATTAGAAAGTCAAAAGGCAATATCAGATAAGATATGTATCAGTTTTGAAAAGAAAAAGAGCTATGTTGAAGCTCTTACAAATGAGGAAACAAGAAGGAAAGAAGTGAAGAATATAGAAGACAAAGAAGGCTGGAAGGAACAAAGCTATAAAAGGCAATCAGGTCAGAAATTCACAAACAGGTCCTATTTTTATGTGTACTATTTTTATTGTAATGGATATGGTCATAAGAAATTAGAATGTAGAAAAAGAGCTAACAATGTCAAAAATAAGGAAAAAGAAGGTTATGTAGAGTCAAGCAGAAGCTATAACTCTTTTGTTCCTTTATCAAGCTTTGATGAAGAGACCATAATTTGTTACAAGTGTAACAACTTCATACACATAGCTTGGTATTGTAGAAGCATGTTTGAGTCAGTCAAGAAGGACTAGAGTTTCAGGGCTCCATTCATCAAGAAAAAGGTTCAGACATGGTAGAAGAAACAATCTGAAGGTTCTATGTTGGTTCAGACAGCTTTGCATGTAAGAAATGAAGAAAAGCCATGGTTTATTGATAGCAGATGTTTGAGGCACATGACAGGAGACAAGAGCAAGTTCATAACCTTGAAGAAGATCAATGGTGGCATAGTGAAATTTGGAGACAATACTACTGCCAGAATTGCTGGAAAAGGTACACTAAGTTTAGATAATGGTAGAACTAAAACTGAAAATGTTTTATATGTAGAAGGTCTTAAGCATAATATTTTTAGTGTAAGTCAAATGTGTGATCAGGGGCACACACTAAAGTTTTATGTAGAAGGCTATGAAATTAGAAGAAAATATTCAGATATATTGGTTGCAGATGCTCAGAGAATAGGTAATAACTTATATATGCTATCAGACATCAAAGGTAAAAAATGTTGTTTGAGTTAGATTGAAGAAAGTTAGCTATGCCACAGGAGAATGGGGCACATAATATTTGACAATCTTGTCAAAATATGCAAAAATCAAGTAGTCAAGAATCTTCCAAAGATCACAAAGCCATCTAACACACTTTGTGGACCTTGTCAGCATGGGAAGCAGGCTAGAAGGAGATTCAAAACAAAAGAGTACTCAACCACTCAGATGCTAGAGCTTGTTCACACTAATCTATGTGAACCTATGAGGACTCAAAGTACTCAAGGTGATAAATATTTTATGTTGCTTATTGATGATTTTTTACGTATGACTTGGATAATGTTTTTAAAGAAAAAATCAGAAGCTTTTAGACAGTTCAAAGAATTCAAAGCATTAGTTGAGAATGAAACTAATCTAAATATTAAGTGTCTAAGATCAGATCGAGGAGGAGAATTCATGTCAGATCAGTTTATTGATTTTTTTGAAGATCATGGAATAAAGAGACAGTATTCAGCAGCCAGAACTCCACAACAAAATGGAGTAGTTGAACAAAAAAATAGAATAGTTTAGGAGATGGTGAGAACAATGCTAAATGAATCCAAGATACCAAATAAATATTGGAGAGAAGCAGTTGGTATAGTAGTGCATATTAAAAATAGAGCTTTATTAAGAGTCAATAGTGACAAGACTCCTTATGAGCTATGGAAAGACAAACCAGCAACAATTGATTATTTCAAAATTTTCAGTAGCAAATGCTTCATAAAGAGAACCGATGAAAAACTTGGTAAGTTTGAATCTAGAGCAGATGAAGGTATATTTCTTGGTTATTCTTGAAAAAGTAAAGCTTATAAATGTTATAACAAAAGAACAAAGAAAATTGTTGAAAGTGCAAGTGTCAGGATAGAAGAAGATGGAACACAAAGAATCATTGATCCAGTAGACATTCTTGAAATCATTAAAGAGGAAGGTTTTGAAGAATCAGATGAAGATGAGGAAAAGGAGAAGGAGAAAAAGGGCATCAAGACTCCATCCAAATATGTTCATAAAAATCATAATGAAAGTGACATCATTAGGGATATAAAAGAAGGAATTCACACCAGAAGAATGATGGTAAGTGAATCTGAACAAGTTAATTTCTCTTTGTTATCTAAAATTCAGCCTAGAAATTTTTCATAAGCTAGACATGATGAGCATTGGGTTAAGGCTATGGATGAAGAATTAGATCAAATAGAAAAGAATGATACTTGGGAATTAGTGCCTAGACCAAAAGATCACAATGTGATAGGAACAAAATGGGTTTATAGAAATAAGTTGAATGAAAATGGAGAAGTGACCAGAAATCAAGAAAGATTAGTATGTAAAGGATATACTCAAATTGAGGGAATAGATTTTGAAGAAACTTTTGCACCAGTGGCAAGGTTAGAAGCTATTAGAATGTTTCTTGCATATGCAGTATTTAAAAATTTCAAAGTGTTTTAGATGGATGTCAAATCTGCCTTCCTAAATGGGAATCTTGAAGAAGAGGTCTACATTTAGCAACTTGAGGGGTTCATTCTCTCAAATATTAGTAACCATGTTTGTAGATTGAAGAAATCTTTGTATGGATTAAAACAAGCTCTCAGAGCTTGGTATGCAAGACTTGATAAGTACCTGCAAGATCAAGGATTCAATACAAGATTTGATGATAGTAATCTTTACATCAAAACAATAGGTGAGCATCAATTGATTGTTGTGGCATACGTTGATGATATTATTTTTGGAGGAAATATTGAAAAGATGACAAAAGAATTTTATGATAGAATGCGAAAATAATTTGAGATGTCTATGCTTGGAGAATTAGCATTTTTCTTAGGGCTGCAAATACTTCAATCAAATAAAGGAATTTTCATATCTCAAAGTAAATATGCCAAGGAAATGTTAAAAAAGTTTGGTTTTGAGAATTGTGTACCAGTTGGCACACCTATGTGTACATGAAATAAGGTAAGCAAGGATGAAGATTCACCTGTTACAGATCAATCTTTATATAGATCTATGATTGGTAGTCTTTTGTATTTGATAGCATCGAGACCAGACTTCATGCATGCAGTAGGTATGGTTGCAAGATATCAGTCATCTCCAAAATATAGTCATGTTTAGTTGGTAAAAAGAATATTCAGATATACCAAGGGAACATTGGATTATGGATTATGGTATCCCACAGGTAAAGATTTCACTTTAGTTACTTATACAGATTCAGATTGGGTAGGGTGCTTAGATGACAGAAAGAGTACAAGTGGATGATCTTTCTTCCTTGGTGATAGCTTAGTATCATGGCTCTGCAAGAAGCAGAATTCAGTATCACTTTTTATAGCTGAAGCAGAATATATTGCAGCAGTATTGTGTTGTACTCAAGTGCTTTGGATGAAGCAAACTTTGGAATATATCAAGGTAAAGTATGATGAACCTATTTATATTTTTTGTGATAACACAAGTGCTATAAATATTTCAAAAAATCTAGTAATGCATTCAAGAACAAAACATATTCCCATTAGATATCACTTCTTGAGAGAGCAGGTTGAAGATCAACAGGTTAAGATGGAATATATTAATACTACAGAGCAAATTGCAGATATTTTCACAAAGGCACTACCAAAAGACACATTTGAGTATCTGCGAGAGAAGTTGGGAGTAATTTCCCTTACTTCCTACCATTGATGTTCAGCATCAGTTGAGGGGGAGCTAAGTCTTAGCTCCAGGTAGGCCCTTTGCCATTGATGTCAAAGGAGGAGAATAACAGGTATAGGTACAGGTGAAAAAATAGGTACAGGGAATAGGTACAGGTTGCTATAGTAAGGGGGAGTTACTATATGTTTTCAGATGACAGTATGTGCAGGTGACAGGATGTGGCAGTTTCAGGATTAAGGTTGCCATCAATGACAAGGGGGGAGATTGTTGGAAATATTGTCATTGATGTCAAAGGTCTAGTAGTATTGATGATAAAGGCCCCATTGCATTTAATGTTATTTATAATAAATATATCTTGGCTAATGTGAGTTAATATTATTTAATATTAACGAATATATTTTTGGTTGCATATGAGACAAAATAAGGGCCCATGAAGAAGTCAAAGAGGCACGGGGTAAAGACAAAATAAGGATGGGATGCATTTTCCTATGAAGAGTCATCTTGGGGAATTCCAAGAGTCACCAAGTGAAGACAAAAGAGTAAGGGCACAATTTCTCATGAAGGGACACTTTGAGGAATACGAAGAGTCACCAAGATGAGGACAAAAGAGGGAAGGGCGTTTTTGATCATGAAGGGTCACCACATGAATTTTCAAGGCAACGATATGAAGGGTCATACAAGTTTGGCACCATTTTCCATGAGAATTGAAGGGTCACAAAGGGGGAAGGCCAAAGGTCATTTGGAAAGCTATAAATAAAGGCTTGATAAGCCATTTTTAATATAGAAGTGAGAGGTTGATTTGATATTGTAATATCTAGCTTAGAAGAGCAATTGTGAGAGATGAATATGATTTGTATTATCTATCTTAGAAGATCAAAGGTGAGAGAGATGTTGTATTGAACTATCATTTGTTTGGATAGCAACATTGAGAGATAGGTGTGTGTGGTATACACAAAGGGGTTGGTGCTTCTGTGGGTTGGTGCTCACGAATTGTAGCTGGGTTGGTGCATGGCAAAGGGGTTTGAAGCTCCTATGGGTTGGTGCTCATGAATTGTAGCTGGGTTGGTGCTCGGCAAAGGGGTATGGTGCTCATGTGGGTTTGTTCTCACTAATATACTTGAGATTGTTCTGCATGGTTTTTCCCACATTGGGTTTCCATATTATATCTGGTGTCTCTCTCTTGTGTGATGTTTATTGTTTGATTTTTATTGCATATCTTGAATGTTTGATTAAGTGGAATTTGATAAAGGGAAAGTTTTAAAGATAAATGATATACTGATTCACCCCCCCTCTCAGTATATCCCGTGCTTAACAATATGCATCTTTTACAAATATTTTTTTAGGGGTTTATTGAGCACACAATGGAAACATGAAAATGCTAAAAATTAAAAACATAAAAAATATATGCAACTAATACATCAAGTAGTCCTATCACTAGTGGCTGATGAGAGGACATTGAAAGTCCTCTTACCTTTGTTGCCTCCATCCTCCTATATGTTATTATTTACTTAGCAAGATAGGTCTTGAAACTCAATTATATTAACCCCCCCACAATTCAAATGTCGAGTTCCATCAAAAATACATCTGTGAGGATTTTTTAAAATGTAAAAACCTGACACCATATATCTGTGTGTGTGTGTGTGTGTGTATTCTTTTGACAACTATTTTGTTAACATATAAAACTATATTAAATAATCCAAATAACACTTCTAAATTAAGAAACAAAAACTAAGTTTATGAAGAATTGAAATGAAATGATTTTAATTACGTCCATGAGATCGAATGGTCTATGGGACCACCAATTATACCAAATGTTTCAACTAGTCAAAAATTTCTAGGACCTGCGGTGTCTTTTAAAACGTTGCTCCGTCTCTTGTTGAACTAAGTTATCATCTCCCCAACTTTTTTGAATATTTTTTCCTCAAATACATCTACCATACAACGAACTCTTAAATTTTTCATATATTTGGTTCATATGTCCATGTACTGAGGGTACTCAAGGATGAAGTGCTCCTCCGTTTCAACCACCCCTGTAATGTAAAAAATACAAACCCTCTCATTCCACTCATCCTTCAGGGTTGTCCATCTCCCTGTTTAGTGTTGGAGTCTATGAGAACCAATTCTTAATTGAACAATGAGGATCTTTTCTTTCCAACTGATTTCAGCCCCTATATACATTTTTTTATTATAACACTTGTTATTCAGATTAAATATTAAAATATAATATTATCGGATTAAAGAGACCAAACTTAAATAAAACTCTATTAAACCCACTTTATTATTATTATTATTATTATTATTATTATTATTGTTATTATTATTATTATTATTTTGCCAAGGAACAAAATGATAAAAGCTTGACACGTAATCAAAAAGACTCACCTAAACTTCTAACACTATAAACAAAACCTAATATTACCAATAACAGTGGCCTGATAGGTGCCCACAATCGGATCCACAATTCCACGTTAAAATATATATTGATTTTTTGGGCCGAGTTGTAACTTTAAATCCCTTCTCTCTATTAAAATCTTGATGAATGCCTTGTAATGAAAAATTGTCATTTGAAACCATTTATTTGGACTGAGTCGCTAGTATTGTCGGGAGTTCGATGGCCATAAGTAGATTGATAATGTGGGTTTCTTTTCAAGCACTCCTTAATTAGGTGGAGGGAATGAGCAACTCAATATCCATGTCATCACGAGTATGAGAGGTTCATTAAGACAGTTCAATAATGGACTTGTAATGTATTGACTAACTTCAATCTTTCTATTGAGGAGGATGAGGGGAGAAGTGACTATATGAACAGATTCGCTACCACTTTGGCACTAGAAGAGAGCCCTACAATAAGATATGAAGAGGAATTCTTCTCATTGTATATGGAGTACTCTCCTAATATTTCAACAAATCTTACAAGTACTAAAATTTCAAGGCAACCTTTGCAACCAATCAAGACCATAACAACCAATTGTGGCCATCTAAAGCTAATTGAGGATTGATTGGTGATAATTGTGTTCTAGATTGAACTCATCAAATAATTGGTTCAATTTGGTCTATAATTACAGGTAATTAATGTCAATTTGGACTTCCTTGGACCTAATTGTGTACCCAATTGAGAAAATCAATTAAGTGGTTTGATTTAATATGCAATTGGGTTCAATAAAATCCTATGAAACCAATTGCATTAATTTAATGTCAATTAAGACTCAATTAATTGAGCCCTAACTTGATCCAAGAGAGTAATTGGTTCAATCTGGTATGCAATTAGGGAGAATCAAGTTTCATGTAACCCCTTGTGACCATCTCATGTTAATTGAGGCTTGATTGGGCCTATTACATACTTAATTGAACCATTTGAGTAATTAGTTCAATATGGGACATAGTTGATGTCAATCATGTCCTGTGCAACCAAATCAACTATCTATTTTAAATTGAAGCTCAATTAGAACCAAATACTTACTTAATAGAACCATTCAATTTATTAGTTTAATCTTACACGAACTTGAGATCAATCATCACACATGCATCTAATTGTGATTATCTATTTTCATTTGGAACTCAATTGACACCAATTGCATACCACATTGAACCAATTACAAGATTGGCTTAATCTAGTACACAACTGGGATAAATTGAGCATCATGCAACCAATTGTGACCATCCAACATCAATTGGCACTTGATTTGCCACAATTATGTTTTTGATTGAACCAACCAAGTAATTAGTTCAACCTGGTACATAGTTGGGTTCAATTAATCACCATGAAATAATTAGATATTAATTGACTATAATTGCATACTAGATTAAATTAATTGATTAATTGCTTCTATTTGGTACATATGTGCAACAAATCAAGCCCCATGAAATTAGTTACGACCATCTAAAGTCAACTGAGGCTCAATTATCCCCAACTATGTACCAAATTTAACCAATCAAATAATTGGTTTAATATGATATGTAATTGTTATTAATTGAGCCCCAAGCAACAAATTTCAACCATATTGAGGCTCAATTGGCTCAAATAGAATTCCAAATTGAACCAATTGAGTAATTGATTCAAACTAGTATGTAATTGGGTCTAATGGAGCCCCATTGTAATTGGGGCTCGATTGTCCCCAATTATGCACTTAATTAAATTATTCAAGTAATTGGTTCAATTTGGTACATACATACTGACAAATCAAACCTTGTACAACCAATTACTATTATACATTTTCAATTGGAGCTTGATTGACCCAAATTACATAATTAATTGAACCATTCAAGTAATTGGTTCAAGCTGCTATATTGTTGGGGTCAATCAATCCCCATGCATCCAATGGTGATTATTTATTTTTTATTGGGGATCAACTGGTAATAACTACATACCAATTGAACCAATTAATCAATTGGTTCAATTTACTACATAAATTGGTTAAGAAATGTGGCTATTAAAGGCGGCTCTCAGTCTCACATCATTAGTAGTATACGTGCCTACAATCCCATATTCCCTTAGGACAAAAACATAATTAACTAAGGTGGTATACTTTCTTTGATTTATCCCTATTGAATCAAATTATCCAAATCTCTATCTACTAATAATTGATTCACACTTTATTTTCTTGTTGCTTGCATGCTTATAATAGTTCACATAGTCTAATTGACTATCCTAACAAAATAACTAGAATTAGATTATCCCAATATTGACTGACCAAAATTAGATTTTTTCAATTCTGACACTTTGTTTTGAGAGTGGTTGTACTTTTACAATAGTGGTTGTTTTGATCAAACAGGTCTAAAAGTGTGCGAATCCTTTCATTTCTGCATGCTTGACATAAAACTCCTTCATATCCATGAATTGGTGTATGTAACTTATAGAATGTAACTTATTTTCTTGTTGCTTGCATGCTTAGAATAGTTCACATAGTCTAATTGACTATCCTAAAAAAATAACTAGAATTAGATTATCCCAGTTTTGACTGACCAAAATTAGATTTTTTCAATTCTGACACTTTTTTTTGAGAGTGGTTGTACTTTTCCAATAGTGGTTGTTTTGATCAAACAGGTCTAAAAGTGTGTGAATCCTTTCATTTCTGGATGCTTGACATAAAACTCCTTCATATCCACGAATTGGTGTATGTAACTTATAGAATGTATTCTCCTTTTCCAAAGCCCTAATCCATGTGAAGAAGACCTTGAAGAGACAATTAATTAAATTGATTGTATAAATACTAGTTATCTCATATAACATACACAATTAATTATCATCATTACATACAAAGATAAATACAATAATTACATATATTGTTAACTATAGACATTGTAAACATAATTAACCTATTTATTACATAAATAGTTAATTGTAGTCATTGCATACATAATTAACTATAATTAAAATGGATAACTATTTATTTCCCTAGAATGTTAAGGAAAACAAAATGGATTTTGAAGTTTATGCTTAGTGAGATACCATAGATTTATCATGCCCTTAGGTTGGGAACAAAGGTATCAAAAAATAGTAAATAACATAGAGAGAAGTACTTTAAGATGTATGTCAAAAGTGTTCGCCATAGTATGCTAGCTAAATAGTGACAAAATTTTACATATCAAATAATAAACATATATAAACAGATAATAGTTTAAGCCAGAAATAATTTTAAAATAGTCATCACATATGCGATGTCCATATTGAGCATAATCATAATATTTTGGCCCCATCTAAAATGGCTTAAATAGATGTGATGAATGATAAGTATTATTCCTCTTAGTCTGATGCAAATATTGTTCATGAATACATTCATGTAGAATATCATATTGTTAATAATGAAATCCCTAATCTAGAGAATGTTAATCAATATACTCATGAAGACCAACATAGAATACATCTTGGTGATCTTAATGAGGTATTTCATATACAGGTTAAACCATTGTATAAATTTAAAAATCAAAATTTTCAACTACCTCATGACTTGATAAGGTTTTAAATTTAACCTAAAAACTAAAAATATAAACAAATCTAAGGTTGTCACATTGAAGAAATAAAAACTAAATCTATTCCAACAAAGAAATGTGACATCTAAAATAGATATTAAACATTGTGAATTCTAAAATTATGCAATTTATAAACAATGATATTGTATTATCAACTAAAACATTTATGAACACTAAATATTTTCCAAAAAATAATTGTGACATCTATGAACAACAAATAAATTTGAAATAGGTGACAATTAGTAGTGTGAGTCAGAGTTGGAGTGGTATTAGAATCAAAAGATCATTACAAAAAATGAATGCAAGTGACAATGCCTGACCCTACAAACTTATTTCCTTTTCTATGTAGGTATGTGATTGGGGCTCCAAATCAACCAATAATAAGTATAAAAGCCTTCTATCTTTAGTGATCAAATCAATAAAACTCATATTGTCATGATCAATAAATAAACTATAAGGTAGAACCCGACAAGAGACTAAAACCCTCCCTTATTATCTCCTTTTTTGGGGATCTAAGGGTCATGCTAATTGATTCTTGGACCTTTGGATTTAATCCTTTATTCTTCTTTCAAACTTTGATCTAATTTTCTCTCTCTTATGAAATATTTAAATTCAAAAATATGAGGATTTCAATTTCAAATGAATTAACGGGATGAAATTTGTCATTTGTAGATTTTTATGGGAGCCTTGAGTTTGGCCCTTGTTTTTGGATCCACAAAATTTTGAACTAAAGATCCCAGAATAAACATCCACACTCGTGTATTAAACAGTAAAACATGAGTACTTGTAAGCACATAGGAAACATTTGTAATCACATGAATTTTTATATAAATGAAAGAACTAATGAAAGAGAATAAGTGATTAAAGGAATGAATGTTGGTTGTGTAAAGATTGTGAAGGGCCTATTTATCAAAATATGTGTCACATCTAAATATGCATCTCATAATCAATGTGGTCTTTGAGTTTTTATGCATCTCATTGAGGATACCAAGTGATGTATGCTATGAAATATCATGCAATTGCATCTCTATTTGAGATTAGGAAGAAAATGTTGCCTATCATTTCATGATTAGAAGCATGAAGAGGAATAATAATCATATCGTTTCCCCCACCTATAAATCACTAATATCAAAATAAAGGTATTAATTATACCATGTTTAAAATAAAAATACATAAAAGACTTAATGAAGCCAATACCAATGAGTTCTAGGCATTCTTCAATAAACTTCCATGGAATGACAAGGATATAGCCAATGCTCTCACAATTTTACTTACATAATTTTTTAAAGACAATATAAGAGTTTCACCCAATAAAAGAGATGTAGCATTGAACAGAAGAGTTGGTTTTCATAATCATGAATCACATATGAAACATTTCTTGTAAATGACTCAAACTCAATTGTAATATAATTTTTTAGAAAAACATCAACAAATTTATAGTAGTCAAAGATATTTTGAGTTGGACAAACCCCTTTATGTAAAAATAAATCACACATGCCCGACTTGTTTTTGTAGGCAACATATTGAATTTTTAATGTATGATTAAAAAAAATTCCATAGACATTTTACTTTGCATATTGAAAAAATTTTACTAGAGTGTGGCATAGGGAAAGGGTTAGAATACACTTGTGTGTTAGTAAAAACTATGTTTCCCTTGAAACTTGTTAGAGATGATGCTACCTTATTTTCAGCATTGGATAATTGGGGTGAATACGCCACAAAAATTTTTAACTATGCATGATCTCAAGTTTTGAAGGAAACATGCCCCAACCATTCTAAACATGGAAAAAATTACACAATGTACTAACCAAAACAAAGATGTAAGAAAAATCTAGAGATCCATGTGGTTAGGTTTAATTCAAAATAAAATCACTATGGAGTTAAATGAGAGAACCAATCAGAAAAGGTTCATCAAAATGAATCAACCATTACACAACTCTTATATATTAAAATTTAATGTTTTAGTCTAATTCAATCAAGTTTGATCCATGTAAAAACAAAAAATCATGAACATAAAGGAATGAAAATTATTTATTCCCCCATCATGTATGTAGGTTTGATAAATGTGATATGGAATGAGAAAATTTTCCCATTCAACTATAATTGTGTTTTTTTTTATATGTTCTTAAACTAGTATCATGACCCTTGAATCTATACCAACTAATATATACTATACCTCTATCCAAAACTTATGTGAATGTGAGAATATAAAATTATGTTCCTATAAAATATTGTTCATATGACTAGGCATATGCATCTAAGTGTGTGTGAATATGTAATTAAGTGTTTATAATGTAATTTCATATGCACACCATATGAATATATACTATGTATCAATGTGTTAATGTGTGTTATGTATCTAAAACAATCTGATATCTAAACCATCTGAATCTTTGGGTTCTAAAAAATATACACTCTACACTTATACTATTTATGCATGCATATGTCTATAATATAATCCCCTTGTAATGCCTCCCTTTTGAGATTATGGATGTATCCTATAAGTTTCTCATATAAAAATAAGAATGAATTTTAACATGTTTATTGATAACATAATATATTATCATTTTATCATGTGGAGAGTATGTCATCATAGTAATGTATGTATCAATCAAGGCATGTATGTAACATATAGAATATAGGGCATGTAAGTGTCATGTCTGGAAAGGTATATCAATGAGTCATGTTATATAAATAAGACTATGCCATAATAGTGCATGAGATAGATCATGGCATCCCCCAATACCCATATTTAATCTATATTTAATACTCAAGCCATATCTTGATATTGAATACCCATATGTAATCCTAATTGTATCTATCTTACCTGAGAAATATCTTGAATGCCTAATATTTGATTTAATACCTAATCCATATTTTGGAAGGAGAAGGTGAATTATCATGCTTGAAAATCAATAGATGAGGACTTATTAGATCAAGGGATAAAGGAGAGGGGGCATTATCAAGGGATGATTTAAAATCAAGAGAGAGTGAATTATCACCTATATATAGAAATGAGAGGGGGAATTTACTAAGCCATATCTTGAAAAGAGAGGTGGAATTCTAACCTATATATAAAAAAGAGTGACTAGGGTGATTAGGAAAAAGTCTTGAAGGGATATTTAGGCCGAATTCCTAATAACTCCCTCATCATCCCTCATCATCCCTTATCACGCTTATTGACTCCCTTATTTACCTCATCATCTCTAATCATCCATAGTAACTCCCTCATCATCCCTAATCTCTCCATAATGGCCTTAATTTTCCCTAATCACACCCTCATTTACCATTGAATAGACTAATATATTGGTTAGAGATGTGTATGGATTGGTTAGATATATGCATGATCCATTCCATTATGGAATCATAGTAATGTGTATGTCATCAAAGTATGTGTGTAACATATGTAATGCATGACATATAAGTGTCATGTTAATATAGATGACATTTAAGTGATGTCAATCTATTTTATTCTAAGATAATGGTACCCTGATTGAAATTCTATGTTAGATAAGACTAACCAATGTAAGACTTGAACTTTTAATTGATGGGGGCATCACTCTCAGTACTAGGACTATAAATGGATTTTTGATAGTGTCCCTCCAATGTTTTAAAGTGTTATAAGGGATTCATATCCTCAAGGATGGTGACTTCCATTTTAGAATGGGGTAATTTAGAACATCAATGTAGTGTGGACAAAACAACTTATATTTCATGTATCCATGGACAACCAAAAATGATGTTATAAGGTAATTCTAAGTGTACCACATAGATTAAGGTTTGATTTGTGACAAGGCCCACTATATATGGTTTTAGTTGATTATCATTCATTATCATCAAAGGCTTTGATCATGATGATTTGTGTCTCTATCATAGTCTCTAAATATCCAAAGCTCTTGATCAGATTAATTTTGCATATGATGACTCTAGACCCACCATCTACATACACTCATAATTAAATTATGATTTCCAATGAATACCTCAATATATAAGGGGTTATTATGATTGGGTCCAATAAGATGCATATCTTGTGGATCAAAGTTAATCTAATGGGAGGATGAAAGATGACCTAAAAGGACTTAGAACTTACTAGGTTCAATATCTATTAAAACTCTTAACTCCTAGAGAATTTTGTTAAGAATATCATGATGGACAGAAGATAATTTGAGAAGATCCATAATGGAAATCTGGGCTTGAGTCTTCTCAAGCTATTGGATGATGTTGTACTCACCTTCAAGAGTAGTTATAAGAGGTATTTGAATATTTATCTTGAGAGATTCCCTAGGAAGTGCCCATAGTATAGTGATATTATTATTCCAAGTGGTTGTGGCACAACTAGATGATGGACACTTGATATTAATTGAAGAACAAATTTGAATAGGAGGGTTTTTCAGGTGGCTTAGCCCTAATCTTGATGGTTTTGAATCTATGCTTACAATGGTCAATGTCACCAATGAGTGAGTCATAGTGATAGGGAATACTCTTGTAGTATACATGAGTGGAATTAGAGGTTTGACATTTATCTTGATGTGTATTTTTATATTTATGATTGCACTTGGGGAAAGGATCCTAGTACATTCAAAGCTGTTGATTTTTGGAAGATGACTCCTCTCCTTTAACTTCTATTTTTCCTTGGTTGATCAAGTCCTATATCAAATTTTGAATCGACATACACCTTATGGTCTAATGAACCTTGACTATATGATAGCCATAATATTCATATTCCATATACCATGTTGAGTTTGGTTGACTCTCATCAAGATTTTTTTTCAAGTGAGTATAATCATGTTGACAGCTATAAACTTCTTTAGGGCACTCTTATGGGTTCACCAAGATTACTATATTTACATTTTCTATATTTTTATTCGACTTTCCTCTAGGTAGAATTATGTTAGTTACATTGTGAGACTTAGGAAGATTATAGCATTGAATTGTGTGAACATGATTGGAATTTAAAACTCCATCTCCAATCAGATTCTTATTATTATTAAATACCTTTGTATTTTTTGATGGGGTATTGGGGTGAATTTGATCATTCTTAAAAAATATTTTGACTAACCCTTTGGCAATGAGGATTTCATAATTTGAATACCTTTTCCAACAATCTCATCAAAATTATTCACACAATACAAATAGAACTTAACATTCAATTCTTGATTTAGGTTAGCAATAAGGATAGTGGCTAGCTATTTTTTAGGGATGGTACATGGAAATATGCTTTCAAGACTCTTCTATATTTATAAGAATGATGAGAAATTTTCTCTATTTATTCATTTAAAATTATCAAGCACAATGATCTCATGCTCCACATTATAAGATAAATTCTTGACAAATTTAACACAATTTAAACCAATAATCAACAATTACACATGTGTGCAATGCATTTGTATTTTATAGATTAGATACCTTACCATTTTTGTCAAAGGTTATAAATAATCATGTGTATATCCCAAATTTGTAAGTAATGTCATGGTACATACATTCTCACTAGAAACATTATAAATCATAATACTATGTATAGGATTATGACCAAGGTATGCTCAAATAAATAATGAATGAAGATCTAAGTCATCATCTACAATTTCACTATCATCAAATGAAATATAAGGTATTTTAATAATAGGAGGTAATATGCATGTATGAGTTCCAATAATCCCATCTAATGGGTGACCATAATGAGATGGAGAAGGATGTGCATTAAATTCCATTTGCACTTCTTGATCTTTCTTAGAATGATCTTGCAAGGGATTGCTAAATATCTTCTAGTTCTAAGGCCTATCAAGTTAGTTTTTAGGTTTTGAGAATTTCTTAATAAATTGTCAAACTCTAAGTTAGATAGTGTATACAGGCAATTTCTTAAAACTTAAATAAAATTTTGACATAAATTAAATGCACCACTTGAAAAGACTTGTTTGTTACTTCAACTTGACTAACTTATATTTATTGTGACCAAATTCATTTTTATAATACCTAATTTTTTAACATATTTATTTCATGTTTTATTTATTTTCACTATATCTCATATGTTGTCATTTAGTAAATCACTTATGCACATAACATGTTTAATCTACATTACATAGGTTATCCATCAAGTCTCTGCCTAGACCCTAGATCAATGGTATTAGAGCATTAAACACACTTCACATCATTCCTAAATGGTGTCATGGTGTTTCTAAATTTTCATAATTATTTGTATGCTCATATATATGATGTCTAATTATGAGAAGTTAGGGCTTGAGACTTGTGACCCTTCATCATAACTCCCTTTATGTCCTCAAATGGGAGACAATCTACAATGATGCCAACACCAGAGATATTCTAATTAATGATAGAGGATGCATTATAGAGACAAAGGGAAGATTTGGAATAACATCATGCATGTGAATGAGAAAGTATCATTGATCATAATTCTATCCTTCTCAAGTAGCAAACATCTTCGATAACCTTTCATTCTCATCGCCCATTTGCACAAACACCATATAAGGTACAAGTCAATCTAGACATTCCTATGTTTGAAGTAAAAATAGATGGTTATGCACTATATAATTGGCTTAATCTCATCTATTAATATTATGTACTAAATCACTTCTCTAACTAATATAAAATCATATTTTCTCTTCTTAAAGTTTCCTAATCAGTTTAGAAATGGTGGGAAAATTATTTTGCTACACATGAAGAAGATCTTAGTTTAAACATATTTATAGACATGTGGAATGGTTTTATAGAATCACCCAAAGTAACCTATTATACTATTGGAAACTATGATGATAAATACATAGTTCTCTCAATTTTACCAAGGCAAAAAAGTAGTCTATGTAGCAATACAAAATAACTTTCCATACATTGGTATTCAAACTTGGGATTTAGGATTCAAAGCAAAATCTTGTTATGAAGTATAGGTCAGGATTAAGACCTTGCATCTATTCAGAACTAGATTTCTTGACTATTTCCTCCATTGAGGAAGCCTACATATATTTTTGCAAGTTTGAATTAAATGAAAATGCCAAGATAGAAGATTTGAAGTCTCAGACCAAGCAATAATATAAATCTTCCAATAAAAATTCTAAATTAAGGAATAACTCTAAATACCATCCAAAGATGAAGCAATAACCATCCGATGATAAGCCTAAGAAGCCCAATATTGGCAAGTGGTGTTCCATTAATAAATCTAGAAGTTATTCCAATGAGGAATACCATACTAGGAAAAATCTACTTATAAAACTTGAGGAAATGGGTACCATCACCACAACATCAGACAAAGGCAAATCGATCATGGACTTTGAACCTAGCACCATGATGGGCACCACAAACATCTATACTACCCCTACAATAATATAGGAAGAAAAAAGTTTTTTTCATTATCAAATGTGGATGAATGCCCAACCAATGCACTTAATTATTGACAATAGAAGTTAGAAGTACCCAATTTCTCCTAAATCAATTCACAGATTAAACTTGCCACTGATGCCTCACCCATAATCATAATCCATTGGTTGTTATAGTGTGTGATCTAAAAAATGTGTCACTCATTAATGTAAAGTTGTGTATAATGTCAAGCATTTTTAAGATATAATCCTTTGTGATGTCACTCCATTATCGGTATGCAACATTCTATTGGGTTGACCATATATTTTCATTGACATGAAGTTTATGATTGCCCGAAGCTCAATCCAAGGTCATCACCTTATGTAATCCCAATTATTATTACATCAAATAAGAATGTTACATGGAGGATTTTCATCAATTATCGATAAATCAATAATATCACAATGAAAAACTATTATCCTCTTCCAAAGATTGAAGATTATTTAGACCAGCTATGTGGTACAAAATACTTCACTAAGATCAATCTCGAGTCTAAATATCATCAAATTATTATTGATCCTATAGACATATGAAAGATAACCTTCAAGGCCAAATAAGGTTTGTTCAAATGTTTATTCATGCCCTTCATCTTGACCAATTCCCCAACCACACTCATGTAGATGATGAGTGATATCATGAGGCCATTCTCTACTTCATTTGTCATAGTCTACCTTAATGACATGTTGATCTTCAATATAAGATGGGATGATCATCTACACCATATAGAACAAGTGATTGACAGTTTGTAAAAACAAAAACTATATGCAAACATGGAAAAATGATCATTCGCCATGCTGCATATTCAATACTTTGTATACATTGTAAACTTATGAGTGGATTTGGATTTATCCAAGATTAAAATCATCTAGGATTAGCCACAAAAAACTAATCTAATAGAGTTTCAAAGCTTTCTAGGATTTACATTTTTTGTGCCAAAGATTTGTACTTGGTTTATCTCACATGACTTGGCCCCTAAACTAAGATACCCAAGGTGGAACTGAAATAAAAGTTTAATTGGACTACTAAACAAAAGAAAGCATTTGAGAATTGTAAATGTAGACTTTGTTCCACACCCATAATTGTTTTTCCAAACCTTTAGCAACCATTTGAACTTGAGATAGATGCCTCTAAATTTTCACTTAGAATAGTCCTCACTCAACATGGTAACTCGATTTATTAACATAGTGAAAATTTCACCACACCATAAGGAACTACCCAACATATCATTGTGATATTTATGTTATTCTTCAGGCATATAATCATTGAAAGAATTATACTATGGGCAAGGATACTATGATCCACATAGATCACATTCCACTTTAGTTTTTGTAGACACAGAAAAAGTTGCAACAAGAGTGACATCTAAAATAGTCTTCTTATCTTAAACAATTCCATCTTAACATCAAACATAAGAAGTGAAGTGGCAATCCAGTTTTGGATGCCCTAAGTTTCTCCTAGTTCAAACTCTCCTTTATGTACTGATGAATGTGGACATGAAGTTAATGCATAGTTATAATTATATCCATCTGACATGGATTTTGTAAATATCTATTAGAATTTACTCTGTGTTAATTTAGTTCTAGATTTAGAATTATAGGATGGATTTCTATATCATCTTATGTACTTATGCATTCTACATGAGGTAGAAAGGAATAAACTAATATGGGAGGATCATTTCGCTAAGGTTGTGGGACATTTTTGGATTGAAAATACTCTTGTAGTGTTGTAAATTTATTTATATTGTCCACATTTTAGGTTTTATGTCTCCAAATACATCAAGTTGTGTACTTTATGTTTCATAGCCAATCTAGTTAATAAGAAGTAAGGTCTATACATGCCTTTTCCAATTTCAATGATACCATGGGAATACATTTACATGTAATTTATCTCATGTTACCATACTACCAAGCATGGTAATTATTGCATTTATATAGTGTTTTACATGTTCTCAAAGATGAAAATTCTCATACCTTGTAAGAAAGTTATATCAGCTCTATAAATATCTCAATTACACTTTAAGTATGTCTAGATCCACTTTGAAATCTTTGAAACTATTTTGTTTAATATAGACACTTGATTTTTGAACTATTTTTGGAAATCACTTTGGTCTATGTTAGACACAAAGCTAAATAGGTCCACCTCTTTTCATCGTCATACTAATAGACAAACAAAAATGGTTAATAGGATGATAGTGCATCTTCTAATAGTGTACAATTAAAAGAACCAGTGCACTTGGGATGAAAGTCTTCCTTTCATTTAACACAACTATAACAAGGCTCTGCATAGCTCTACCACACACAACCCTTTTTAGGTCTACTTGGAGTTTTAACCTTTGATACCCATTGTTGTAACTTATCCTATTTTATCATCAATAACAAGTGTTGTTTAAGGTTAACATTCAAAGGTTTTTTGTGTTTTAAAATATAATTGAGGTAATATGGTACCCCCATCAAAATTTATGTTTAAAATAAAGTGTGATGTGGCTTCAAGTGACAATCTTAGAGAGGCAAAAGTTAAATGCTTAATCTAAAATTATAATGGAAATTTTAAGTACATAGGATCCATTTTTATCCCAAAAGGATAAAAAGTGAGGCAAAAGCTTCATCAATGATAAGAGGAATGAAAATGACATTAATTAAAAATTTTAAATATGTGAAAAGAGAAGGTGACCCTAAAATTATGATCAAGATAATAAAATAAGGAAAAAAATTCAAATTGGAAGATAAACAAAACTTTAAATAAAGTTGTTTATTTAGATTTAAGTGTTTACATGCAATATTGTAAGTACTGTAACCAACCAACATATCCTCTCACAAATGTTGGAGGGGATAAATGTCCAATCTATTAATTTTATAGTAGGGATATTTTTTATTGGATTGGGTTTTCATTAGATGTGAGGCTAATTTTAATAGGTAGATCTTTCGAATGGAAATAATAAAAATTTGCAAAGTGGTATGGTTTTAGAGTATACAATCTTATTTTTAAACATTAAAAGGATATGTGGTTGTATCAAATTGATATCATAATAATTTATAAAGACATATTAGTTTAAAGGTAATTGATATAAATGTGTTATCATAAATAATGGAGCCTATTTATTGTCATAAAAAATTGATATGCAACATCATTAGGATTACCATTTATGTAGCTTGAGAATAGATTCTATTAAGAATTATGTGCATTAGCTAGGCACCTAAAAAAATTTAATTGGCCTACTTCATCAAGGGATATTTCCCAATTAGGATAGAACAAGTCATTCATTCTATGGTGAGAGAGAATCTTACTATTTCAAACATACTCAATAAGGCAAGTTGGTTGGAGTTTTTATGAATATTTCATGGTGTTATGAGATTATAGCTATTGAGTTTTTTATAATGGTTAACAATAATGTGACAAAATTAAAAGGGCTTACAATTATCCTCTTTGAGGAAATGACTCATGAGTTTACAAGGAATATTGTAAAAAATGAATGATGGTTTAAAGTCAAACTAAGTGATTCATAATTTCATAATAAGTTTTTATAGAAGGGTAATTACGGGTAGACATTGGAAATGTCATGTTCCATACCTCCCTTCCTCATCATTGGTAAGGAGTTGCTCTGGTGATTAAAAAATATATTATATATGAAATTAGATTGTTTCTTATATTTGTATATCATATAAGTTATTGGATTATTGAGACAAGAAAAAAAATCAAATTTCTTTTATTTTTAATTAAAAAATTTGTGGAAGTGCAACAAGATATGAACAAGGTAGTTTTGTACCATGGTTTTATCAAAATTTTAGTAATTTAAATTTTAAGGGTTTAAAGTCATGGGGCCTCATGAGATATGTTTCAATCAGGTGATGTGTTATCAATGAAGGTTAGACTTTGAAAGGAAAAAAGAAAAAAAAGGGGGGAATTTGTGACCATAGGGCAATAGAGTTGTAGAGGTCATTTCAAAATTAAAAGAAACAAGAAGTAGGGATGGTAGGATATGTGGCTTTGAAAAGAGTAGGGAAAGGATTGGGGTTTGTAAAAGGGACATGATTTTATTGGCATGCAAACCAATATCAAATAGACAAGACAAGACCTTAAATTCCTAGGAACCATAACAAGAAAAACATATAAAACCCATAGAAATGTACAAATATTTTTTTTGATGGACCACAACAACCAAAAGAAGAGAGTACATTTCTAGGCCCCAGAAACATAATGTGTATGTTTTTTGGGGACCATAAAAAAAAGAAGCTCAGAAAGAGAACATAGAAAAAGGAAGAGGGAAGAAAAAAGAGGCACAACAAAAACAATACAAATGGTTTGGAATAATAACTGACAAATACATATATACATAAAATAATATAATTTAACAACTAATAAATACATGAAACAATTTTAAATATTTAAGAGAAGAATATATAACATTTTTCTCCATAATTACAACAAAAATAAAAGTCTCCTACTCAAAACTCCATTGTCATAAACAAATGATTTTGAAACTCATATATTCAATAATAATTTTATATTTTGAATTACATAACCAAATTTATGTTAACTACATTTTAGGCTTTACCTTAACTACATTTTAGTTTGAAATAATTCCATCGGCTCACTCGACAACTACATTATTCAATTTTAGTTTATACACAGATGGAAACCCATTTTTGGAATAAAATAATCCGTGAACACACACCTTATTATTGGAGTCACACTCTCTCTAAATCCATGAAAACACACCTTATTATTTGAGTCACAAGATTTCAATGATCTCAAACAATTATTGGCTATAACATAATCCTGTATAGTGGTGATGGCTATGTCCCACACCTTCCCTCCTACCCCCTATCATCCCAGAAAAGGGATTTTTGGTGTGGTGTCATTAACTAAAGTCACAAGTTTTCAATGGTGCGAAGTAATTTTTAAACTATAGATTGAATTTCCAGCAGTGCATGTGACATGGAAAATACAAGATGAATTATTATAACATTAACACACTAGTTTGTGTATTTTTGTTAAGCTTACCAAATGTATAGAGTCAAGATGACTATCATCTATATAAATGGGTTGGAAGGTAATTTAACTTGGTACAAACTCTCATGAAATCAGAAGCATGGGAATTGAAGAATGAAAAATTGTATGGACCAAAAAAATAAATTTTTCATGGTCTACACTTTCTATTTTATCTTCAAGTTTTGTTTGCTCCTTCCACCCAAGATTTCCCATATTTATGTGATGGATTTGACTGCTAATATTGATATGAATGATGGATACCTCCTTAAATTTTCATGCACTTAACTTTCTCACAATGCTTCCATCTATAAGGACATTGCAAAACAAAATCATTGCCCCTTCACAAACTAGAAAGCCATATTGGGGAATCACATGGTTGTGATACCAAATGAAAACTTAGATTTATGTTTTGTAATCTAAACATACATAAATCTTAATAATGTAAATGTTAAACACAATAATAGAATTCAATAGGGATTCAATTCAAATCAGATATTGTATTTAACTAGAGATGACCAACTTATATAAATTCTTGATCCTATAATCTAGGATTTAACTTTCATCTCTTTAGTACTCCTCATATTTCTCTCACCCCTACATTTATTCTCTTACATATCTTTAAATTATCTTACACAATTCTATCTATGTGAGTTGTTACTCATGTACAACTCTTATACACATAATTACATTATTCATACTAATATAATTACTCACCCATATGAGTATTAACAAGGATTTTCCTAACACGATACTTAATAAAATTTTCAAAGGGAATATGATTAATTTGTGTACACAAAAAAATAAGATGAATCCATGGGGGTCATTGGAATACATGTTTCAGATAATAATCTGTTTCACATAATGGAATGCACCACACCAAAAGAAGCATGGGACAAATTTTCATAATTTTTTGGGAAAATAAATGAATTTAGAGCTTTACATCTAGATGTAGAGTTTCCCTCTATTTCTCTTAGTGACTTTCCTATCAAAGACTTTCTTGAAAAATTTAAATCCATTTACTAAAAATTAATAGTTTATGGTAAGGCTAAGAAGGATGACATGTGTGTTTTATTAATTTTTTCCAAGTTAAAGGGACCATTTAAATTATTTTCATCTATCTTTTACTTCACCATGGATACCTTCGATGATGAATTTAAGATGCCTTATTTTGAGGCCTTTTGTGAATGTCTCACTAGGGAGTAGTCAAAACTTGTTCAACTATATGTTATTCCTAGTTCCAAGGCATTAGTAGTCAATACACCTAAGAGCAAAGGTAAGCCAAATCCAAATTCAAATCCTAAAGATAAGAAAAAATAAACTCAAAATTATACAAAACCCACTTATAAATTCATCAATCCTACTTCTTCTAAGTCCAAAAAGTCATCTCAGACCAAAAAGATCTCTAGTGAGAAATGTACATTTTATGGAAAATTAGGGCATTTAGAAACATAATTTTGGTCTATAATGAAAGCATTAGAGGAAGCATTGAAAAAAAAAACATTTTGGTTCCTTATTTTTATTATTATAAGGACAAAGGGAAGGCACTTTCAGTTCAGACCTTGATTTCATCTACAAACAATTAGATACTAGATTCGTATGCTTAATGTCACATGAGAATCTCACTTCACAAAATCATTGTATCACTTCAAAGATATCAATTGGAGATTCTACATAATTATATGTTTTGTGTTCAGCCACTATTAATATGCAAAATGGGTGCATTAATGATGTAATATTTGTTCTTAAAATCTCAAATAATCTTCTTTCCTTAATCAAATTTTTCATTCTAGAACTGGTAAGACTATAGGGTGTGATTGCTTCAGGGGGTGTTGATAATAGTTCATGTTAGTATGTGTTTGATGGTTTTGATGCTTCTTTAGAGACATCACTCATTACTCATGTTTATTCCTTGAGCAAACCTTGGCATGAAGTTTTTGGGCACTTGAACTATAGATATTTGCAGTAGATGAGATAAAAAAAACTTGGTGCTATTCCTTCCTGAGGTGTCTTGTGTAGATGGTGTTTATACAGGTTATGTACTTGTAAAAAATCATCAAGAAAATTTTCCCAAAGGAAAGGCTTCTTGAGCTAAGGCTCCCCTTGAGTTGGTGCATAGTGACCTTATGTCCTTTCTAACTCCCTCTTTTTTGGGGACCAAGTATGTTCTCACTTTTATTGATGACTTCTCACATTGCACAAGGGTGTAATTTATTAAGTATAAAAGTTAAGTATTTTACCACTTCAAATACTTCAAAGAATTTCTTGAGAAGTAATCCTCACTTCATATCAAGAAGATATGCACAAATAACATGGGGGAGTATGTCAATCGAGCATTTCAAGACTTTTGTACTAACATGATATTCAACATTAGTATATAGTACCCTACACTCATCAATAGAATGATGTTTTTGAGATGAAGAAAAATGAATCTAAAAGAGATGGCTAATTGTATGATCCAATCCAAAAATATGGCACCTACATTTTGGGTTGAGGTAGCCAACTGTGCCAACTACCTTTGGAACCACATGTCCCACAAGGTAGTATGGACATGATACCTAAGGAGACTTGCTCGCATACTAATTCTATTGTTTAAAAATTTTGATTTTTTTAAAGTGAGGCTTGGGCATTTATTCTTGATAAAAAAATTCAAATTCATGCAGAAGAAGAGTCAGCCACTCATTTTTGTTAGTTATTATGAGGATGTGAAAGCTCATCATTTTTTTGACCCCATCACTCAAGATGTTTTGTTTCAACGAGATCTTCAAGTCAATGATACTTTCACCCCTATATATTATTCAACTTCATCTTCTCCATCTCCCACTCTTTCTTCTTCACATCTTGAGGATTCTTTACTTCTTGATGATGATGATGTTGTTGTTGATCCTCCACCTTCTACTCTACATTCTATACCCTAGTGGGTTCACACTACTTGAAAGTGGCCTATTCTTGGGCAGGGTATCCTAATGACATTTATTGCACTTTTTCATATACATATGGGGTTGTTATTATGAGCTAGATATCTCAGATGATCCATATTTTTTTTTATATTTGGTAGGTATACCAAATCATGGTAAAGTAATGGCAAAGGAGTATTCTTCGTTGATGAAGAATCACAATTGGGATTTGGTTTCTCTTCTTAAGGGAAGAAAATTGGTCAAATGTAAGTGGGTATATAGGATAAAATGTGTATTAGATGGTTCTATTGAAAATTTCAAGGTCCTTTTTTTATCAAAGGGTTTTTCACAGGTTGAAGGGATAGACTACTCTAAAACATTTTTACATGTTGCCAAGATGGATTATGTTCATCTTTTACTTTATCTAGTTGAATCATATGGATGTTTAGTACATTAGATAGATGTGAAGAGTGCATTTTTACATAGATATATTCATGAGGATATTCATATGGAGTAGTTATATAGATTTGTACAAGACTCTTCGCTTGTGTTCAAGCTTCGTTGTTCACTCTATGGTCTCAAACAAGCTCCTCAAGATTGGTATGAAAAGATGGACAACTTCTTGCTTACTTATGGTTTCATAGTTTCCATTCTAACCATACATTAAACATATATATATATGGGGATTATATTTTGATACTTTTACTCTCTGTTGATGACTTGATCCTCATAGGGAGTCCCTCTTCCATGATTCAGAATGTACAACATGGTTTGATGGAGTAGTTTGACATGAGCAACTTTGGACTTCTGCACTATTTTATTTGTTAAAAATCATTTAGTCTTCTAATAATATCTCAATTAGTCAACATAAGTATGATTGAGATTTGATTCATTACTTTGGCATGTTTGATTGAAATACTACCCTTACACATTTTTAGTTAGGTGTGACAACTAAAGTACTATTCATATTTCATGCAACCAAGTGGAGCATCAACATAACTAACACATTGAGATCTACATGCACTTCATGTTAGGAATTTAATACTCACATTATAGTTTTCATTAGTTAATTAAGTGATATAAAATATATATTGTGTGTGTGAATATTGTATGAAAACTCATCACAGATAGAGATGGATGAGATGTTATAGGAAGTTGTGAGAGTGAATATAGGGATTTTGGATAGAGATATACTCCTTATTTATATGATATCTCGTGTGTACATATATGTATTAAATTTTATGAATAAATGATGTGAGTTTACCATATTATTTATTATAATCTAATACAAAATATTCAATTGGTATCAGATTAGTGAATATGATGTGGTATAAATAAAGAATTAATTATTGTCAAGGGGAAGTTCAGTTATTTTTTTTTCTCAAAAAAAATTCATAACCTCATATTAAATGAAATAGGAAATTACATTTGCACATGCTACCATGAGCATTCCATAGGGAAAACCTCCAATAAAACCAAACCAAATAAAAACAAAAGCCTGAAAAAGATGATTCCCAAGAAACACCCACCACCACAAAGGTGCAAAGGATAAAAAATACCATAAAAAAAGTAATATAAAAATTTCATAGCCTGGGCAAAGAAACCTCAAAATGAAATAAAGTATCGAATAAGGAACCAAGAAAATAAGGTCTTTAAGGTAAGATGAAATCAATTATAAAGAATAGTAAGAGTGAACTCAGGTAAAATTTCTCCCTTGATGGTTTCATAAAGTACACATCTATCCACCTCCATTAGTAATCCCTCCTTTGTAGAGAGTCAGCCACATTGTTGAGTTCCCTAAAAAAATGTTGAAAGGAAGTAATGTAAATTAATTTCTACATCTTTTTAATCTAGTATCAAAGTCAAAATTTCAAGTCTATAGGCCCCATTTAACCACTTAATAACAACCTATGAATCACCAAAAACCTACATCTTTTCCACCCCCTTATTCATAGCCAAATGTAGTAAAAGTTTAAGGGCCATTAATTTATCATAATTATTGATTTCTCTACCAAGCCTAGCCAAAAACTTGATAAGATGAGAGGAATTAAGTAAAATGATAACACATGCCCCACACACAATAGGTATGACATGGCTGACACCATCAAAGTAACCCTGTGCATTAAAACTATCAATTGAATGATGAAACAATTATCTAATAATCTTAGTCTTCTTTTGGATCTTGAGATGTCTGATAATAGTATGAATTTGGGAGGAACATTTAAAATTAGGGATAAGACAATAAAGAAAAATAGAATTATTCCTAGCCAGCCAAATTCCCTAGGACACAATCAAATATAAGCCCCTAAAATACCTTAATTCACTCATATAACACTTCTCTAAACACTCATCCACAAATGTGTCGAACCATATGTCCTTAATGGTCTCATCCTCTATTTATCATAAAGATCATTGGATAGGACTATCTCAATGCCTTTTGTACAACACTTTTCAGGGTAAATATTTATTCTATAATTACATCCACATAAATACCCAAGTTTTTAGAGGAAATTTAATTTTCCAAAAAAAATTCCCTACCAAGATCTGAAAAATTGATCCACATTAGAAAACATAGTCTTATGCCCTAACCTCACAGTATAATCTACCAAAGAAGGATATTTAGACCAAAAACCCACATCCTAATATTCACTAATTCTAACATGACTCCACTTCAATCTCATCATGAATGCCTCCCACTTGATATCTGCCTCTCCAACCAAACGTAGCATCTTGGCACTTTTCCACCTTTGGTGCCAAAAGTTAGTGGAAAAGGAGTCAGTTTATTGTGATATGGTATAAATACCCCACACCTATAGAGTGGTGATAATTTATACATTAAACCTATGTATTTTTCCACACCCAACCCAAGGATCAACTCCAACCTTGATTCTGGCTCCATTCCCCACTTTCTAGATTAAACAATCCCCAACTAGTGGAAAGCATTGGACTGAAACCTTCCACATCAAGGAAACATTATGGATAGGTTTAATAAAACTTTTAATCCAATTTTTTAATGTGAGAGATTCAATGTACTTCTATGTGATAAATTGTTTCCAAAACCCATTCTTGGAGATAAGCCTAAAAATGCTCTTAGCGGCAAGTGTCATCCTAAAAGAATGTATATATTTAATTCCCTAACCACCATCATTATTTGGATTGTCAAAACATTGCCACTTAACAAGGGTAATTCCATATTTATTCTTCCCACCTGACCATATTAAAAAATTAAAAAATTAAAAAAAAAAATCCTAATCTTCTCCAAAACACCCTTTAGAATATGGGCTAAATAAAGCCAATAGACTGGAATAACTTCTATAGCAAACTTAAAGTTAGTCTACCTCCAAGGGATAATCATTTATTACACCACACATGGATCCTCTTTTCAACCTTAACCTAAAACTAATGTTGATAACTTTTCCCATAGTCATATTATTTCAAGTGAAAACCTTGATACTTGAAACTACCTTGAAGATCAATACGGTGAAAAAGAAAAAGCTGAAGAACCCATCTGATTTGATAATCTTCCATATTATTATAAGGGATAGAAGTCTTCTACAAATTTATCTCCATCCTAGTAGCCATGGAAAATAATTCAAGTAACTCTTTTAACTTAGAGAGCTCCCTCTTACATCCATTACAAAATAACATCACATCATCCTCAAATAACATGTGTGTAAGAAATGTGGATCTTCTAGCCTAACGTTACCTTTCTCTTAGCTTTCATAATAGCATGACTTGATCTTTCTGCAATCAACAAAAAAATAAAATGAGGGAGAGGACATCCCTCCCTCGATCCACTAAATGTTTAAAAAAAACCCAAAGTAGAATAGTTAATTAAAATGGAAAAGGAAACTAAGGTCATACAACCCATGATCCACTTCACCATTTGAACACAGAAACCAATATGTATCGATAATAAGCGCAAATATAACTAGTTAGCTTTATTGTATACCTTTGATAGATCCAACTTCATTCTTGAAGTAGGAAATTTCTTAGTTTTAATGGAATGTATCCCCTTTTAAGCCACCCCAATGGCCTCACGAATCTGATGACCATGAAAGAACCCAATTTTTTTATTGGATATTATTTCAAACAAATTCTTTTTCATCCTAATGTAAATTATCTTAGCAATAATATTTTAGATGTAATTACATAATAAGATAGGCCTGAAATCATCAAAAGAAGTTAGAATGTCCTATTTAGGGATAAGTGTGATAAAAGTAGTGTTGAAAGCACCCAAAACCTTCCTAGTTATCCTAGAATCTTCTACCACTCTAATCAAGTCCTTAGAGATAAATTCATAAAACACCAAAAATAAATCACCTGTCTACCCCTCAGGTCCTAGGATTTTGTCCTATTTAAAGGATGGTAAAGGAGACTTCAATTCTTCCTTAGTGACTTCCTCCACTAATCTCCCATTAACTTCTTCATTAAAAAAATCTAGGAAAGAGTTAAGATATTCTAACAATCTCTATAATATTGACTTTGTCAGGTTCCTTGTACAAATTCTTGAAGTGAGAAACCCCCATGTTTGTAATCTCCTTGAATGACCTAGCTTTGGATCCATCCTCCTTCTGAATTTCCTAAATAGTATTCTTTTTTTTATATGATTGGAAAAGCTATGAAAATATTTAATATTTTTATATTTGTTTCCCAACCACAAGTGTCTAATTTTAAGTCTCCATTGAGCTTCACGATCCACCAAAAATTTTCTCTTATTTTGTTCTAAAACTTTGAGCAAGGACTATTAAAATCCTTCTCCAAGTCATGATAACACAAAGAGCAGTCTGATGTTCCACTGAAATAAGTTCCTATTCCTCCTTTCTACACTTATTGAAATCCCACATTGCAACAAATTTCTTAACCTTTTTTATATTGGCACGAAATTGGAGGCTAACTAAATCCTAAGATGAAGCGTCATGGGAAACCACTCATCTTCCTCTAAGGAGATAAAATATTCATCCTTCAACCAAGTGGGATCGAATTTGAAGGGATTTGGGGGTTTATGATTTTCCATTTCAATATGAAGAACAATAGGAAGATAGTTTGACTCCCCTCCAGAATCCACCTAGGATCTAATCCTATCGTAGCCTTTCAACATAGAATTTGAGATTAAGAATCCATCCAATCTCTTGGCCACTCTTTCATCATATTTCCTCATATTCCTCCAAGTTGGAACCAACTTAATTGGTTCCATATCCATCAACCTAGTTTCTTCATTTTTTTACAAAAAATAATCAACCAAAGGGTCAACCTTAGCAACCTTCCCCCACACTTCATCTCTAATGATAGTAAAATTTAAACCCCCCCAGATTAATATTATCATATCGTAAAGAGTCATGTGTGAAATAATCATCCCATAAATACAATATCTCCTTGTATGGACCATAAATATTAACCACAAAGAAAGTTTTACCTAACTCCATAAATTAGAGTTTAGTACCAATCCTTGAATTCAAAGTGATAGAATTTACCAATTTTAGAGTTGAAATATGCCATCTAGAGATCAATCCCCTAGAACACCCATAAAAAACAACAACAAGAAATCACAATTCTTCAATATTTTAGAGAAATCCCCAATGACCTTCTTCCCTTACCTCTTAGTATCCTGGATCATAATCATCTTAGGCTTAAAATAATCAACCAACCTCCTAATGGCCAAATTTTTAGAGGGGTTTCCCAAACCTCTAATATTCAGGGATAAAAGGATCATTAGTTCAACTTTTCATGGGCATGCCCCACTCTAAGGGCCCCTATTAAAGTTTTTTATTTCCCTTGAGATATTTCTCTCTTTGCATTGTTTATAGCATGAGAAAAATTGGAGGTCCCACCCCTTCACTTATGTTTCCCCTCCTTGCCCATGGATCTACACAAGCCTCCTTCAATGCCTTTATTCTCCACCAACTTGACCACCATTTTGGATCTCAAAGGATATCTGGCTTGATCAGATGTGGATAATGTCTCTTAAGTGTTATGTCTAGAGGAATACCCCCATATCTGCATAGATCCCCTAAGATTGGTAGTTGTTTAAAAGAGTGCCCAGTAATAGAATAAACTCATTTAATACTATGGACATCATGAAATTTACCTTTCTAGACCAGCATCAACCCTACTTTCCTTCACCATCTTGTGAAACTTGAATTCTTTACCACTCCCCAAGTCAATACACTACACTTCTAAGATATGAAGGGGGACTACCTCAACCTGCATTAAATGATAAGCATCCTCCCCAACCTTGCTTGTGAAAACTAAATGTTGTAAGATTGAGGTATCCAACATCATAACATCTCATGGAGAATTTACCTTAGAGTGCTTTATATCTTCCACTAACACCTGATCAACAAGCATCATCAAATATTCATCCCCTTCCATATTATTCATTGGTTGACATCCACTAAGGAATAAAATATTCACTGCATTGTGGGAGGCCACCCTTTTCTTCAAATAGTCAAACCCCCTAACCCTATCATTATTCTTGCCACAACCTGGTGTTGAAAAAACTAGGCTCTCTTTTACCCTCTTATTGATAGCATCTGACCTCCTCTACCATTCCTTGTGGGAAACATGAGGTTTGAAATCTAAAACTAAATGACCATAATGATGGCATATGGTGCACTTGAAGGGGATACCAACATAGTCTAGTGATTGGTTATATTTCCAACAACCATATTCCAATTCAATTTGTTCATCCAATCCTTACTTTAAATTCAAATCCACCAAAATTATGGTAATTGTCTTAGAGGGTTGTCTCAAATAACTCTCATTTGCATCTAAGAAAGACCCCATACTATCTCATATAGCCTTAAAAACCTCCAATGACCAAAAATCAAGGGGCAAGCCTAGAAACTTAACCCAACTAGGAAGAATCAAAGATCTTGCCAGGTGAGGATCAAAACTAGGAGTCCACTTTTTAAAAGATAATGGAGCCTCTCCCCAAAACCTTTTCTTAGAATATTCCAAACATTAGCAATAGACTTAAAAAATAATTCAAGCCAACCTTTAAAAAAAATGGAAGACAAGAGAATAATTGAGTACTGAATACCAAACATGAGTAATCTAATGTTATAAGGTTTTCTTTGAAATTTTCCTCCCAAAAAAGCATCCAATCAGAGTTGTATTTGTTAATGCCAACACTTGGTCTAATTTCACATCCTCTCCCATAACTAATTTGATCCTATTTTTGTGTATTTTAATACACTTTTGACCTTTCCTCCCAAAGACCATCTTGGATGAACCCACAATCCCCTTAGCTGTGTTAATAATCATGTCACATCTCCCCTTTAACCTCGATATCTAAAGATATTCTGACCAAAGACCATTTACATCTAAAAATTTGATAACCCCATCTAAGGACCTCTCATTCTTCTCACTGATCTGAGTCCCCTCTGATTTGGGAGCCAAATTAGATCTGAGATATCTATGCATCCCTCTACAGTGACATCAAATCTACCTACCCAAAAATCCACATACCCATGTAAATGATGAAATAGCTTCACTTTGCCTTTATCATAGATATTTTCTGCTACCACTCAAATATTTTTTCCTACAACAGCCACAAAACCTCTATAAAAAATTTCACTACTACCAAAATAACTTAAAATATAAGTTAGTACTAAGGGGGGGAATGTTATGAATTTAGTACTCACATTATTGTTGTCATTAGTTAATTAGGTTCTATAAAATATAATGTGTGTGTGTGTGTGTGACAACTCATCACAAATAGAGATAAGTAAGATATTATAAGAGGTTGTGTGAGAGAATATAGGGATTCTAGATAGAAATAGAATCCTTGTTATAGTATATCTCATGTGTGTGTAATGAATTTGATGAATAAATGATGTAAGTTTATTGTATTATTTATTATATAATATAATACCAAATTTTCACTTCATTTGGTAGCTCATCTAGGATGGTGTCTTTAGCATGGAGTATGTGCCTATAAAGGAACATGTTGTTGACATCTTCTTTATAAATTTGACATCATCTCATTATATTCAGTTGCGATTGACACTTTGGGAGAATTAAGTTATCATTAGGGGGATTTGTCATGAGTCCTACCTTCCATCATAGTTTAAATTTGTATTTATATTTCAAAGACGAGTTTTTTCCTACGAGTTATATCATTTTTCTCTACTTTGTAAGAGATATTTTTTGTACATGGGAATCTGATCAGGCCTAATTATTGGGACCCATTTTTATATATTTTAAAACCTTCCTAAGTTGTAATTTAAGGGGGGTGTTGGTGCAAAGATTAATTTTTCACCTTTAATTCAGTTAACTTAGGTAGTTAGCTTTTTCACTAAGTCTAATTAGTGTATGCACATGTCTAGAGAAGCATGCATTTAATGATTACTCATATCCTATGTGTCACCACCCTTAGTGGAATCCACTTTTAGTGTGACCAATAAGAAAATTATGGATAAATCTTGTTTTAGCTATATATACATTCTTCTCTATGTACACTATAATATACTTTTACAATTCTATTCTAAAGGTCATACATATAATTATCTATTTACATAGTGTTTTAAGCTTGGAGTGAGTTATAACTATGGAAATATAATCCTAAGGTCTCATTTTTTATTTCAAACACAAGTTCTAAAGGTACTCTTTTCATATTTTTTTAGCTCGATGTTAGGGTTGAAGGGTCCCTATCTTAAAAAACATATATATCAAAAGAACCGAATTGGTCTACCTTAACAATAAACATTGTTAAGGCATTTAACCTTATAAAACAAACAAAATACCAAAAGTTTTTAAAAACAACTAGAACTAGTATATTAAAACTGATAACAATAACTAAAAAATGATTATATAGGTCACCTTCCTACCTATCTGCTACTTACAAATCAAAAAACTAGAAATTAATCCAAAATGATTTATTCTACTTGCTTACCATTACTGATCATCATTTTTATAGAAGCTGATATCTTGGATTTCTTATTTGAATATAAAATAGGCCCCTCCTAGTCTTTATCCCCTGAGCCTGAACCAACACCATATCCTGACCTAACTAAGATCCCACTACCTCTTTCAACTGGAAAAAATTCAATCTCTTCTTATTGCTACAATGTTCTAGTAATTCTTTACCTTTACTTTTCCCCCAAGGTTGTTCCCTAAATAAACCCCTCACAACTCCTTTCACCATCCAATTTATAGCTTGCACTCGCTCTGGCATCTATCTTTGAGCATTCCATTCTTCCATTTACAAAAAGGGTAGCAAGAGGTCCTAGATAATATGCATCACAATGCCCTTTGCCCTACCTTTCCTCTAATCACCAAAGAAAACCTCATCTACTTCCTAATTAAAATTAACCAGAGGCAAAAAAATTGGCTTCTAATAGCCAAAAAAAAACAATAGAATGAAACCAAATTGTCTTTACCTAAAAAGGCATAGTTGGGAAAGGACCCAAATGAAGAGAGTCAATTTTTGACATGAGACCCACTCTATGCTCTAAACAGATGAATAATTTAACTAATATTTTGATATGATCTATGTCCTTCATAACCATGCAAAGATTACTGGCAAACAATGAAGCCAGCTCTTAATTAACATTCACCCACATACTGACCACCAACATATCCACCCCTAACAATTTCTCAACAACCTCTACCACCTCCACAATTGGTATCCAAAAGACATTGAATAGGTGCATTTTTAAAATCCATCCTGAGAAACCCATTTCACAAACTTTTGCTCCACCAAAAATCAATCACCAACCTAATGATTCCATGTAGTCTGGCTCCATGTTTGATAATGCTAACTAGCCACATACCCAAGGCCAAAAACTACCTTTGATACCCATATCAAATAAATCAAAACTTCATAGTAATATGAATGAAATATTCATCATGACTAGTTAACTCACATGCATTCCTTCAATAAGATCATTAATTATACAATTAACACCCTACTTCCAACTCATTCACTAGAAAAGAAACCACTACCACTTCAACACATGATTTAATCAAAAGGAGATATTCATAACCTTGTAATTTTAATTTTTATATTTTTAAAATCTTTCAATTTTTTTTATAAATTTAAAAATTACAGGTCAATTTGATTCAAACCAATGCAATCTCCCTATCCTTCTCTAACATTATCCACTCGTTCAGTTATTCATTGATCAATACCCACATTAGCTAAAAAATTAGCCACTCGATTGCTTTCATCAAAGCAATGTGAGCATTTCCATTCCTCAAACTGATCAAGTTTAGGTCAAATTATTGCTAAGATATTCTCTAATTTCCACAATCTTGCCTTTTGAATTCTCAAAGCTTGGATGACTACCTACAAATTCCCTTCAATCTACAAAAAAGAAATCCTGCATTCCAAATCCAAATTGATACCTACTACTAGTACCTAAGCCTCTACATCATTATTCATTCCATCAAGAAGCTTTAAAGATATTACTCTTATTAGTGAACCACTAAATCCTTAATCACACAACCAGGCCTAGAGGCTCTTGGATTTCCTCTACAAGTTCCATCAAAGTTGAGCTTAAACCATCCTGGTTGTGGAGGAGACCAAATTGCTTCCTTTCTATTTTTATTATTTTTCTTATCTACAATTGACCCTCTAATGGGGATACTATTTTCATATTGTTCTACATGGATAGTATTATTATTATGTACTATCCAAGATCAATCATATTAGATTTAGAGATCACTCATGTCATGAAAAGCATAGATAGAGATACAAAAAATTTGGTATAGTAGTTTACCACTATTATTGTATTAACACTACACTAAGACAAGGAATGAAAAATATAATGAACTATCACCAAATAAATACTCTGGTAATCCAAAGCCATACCAATGCAATCAACAATCTAGGCACTCCAAGGCCATACCAATGCAATATGGGCAATCTAGTCACTTCAAGACAATTTGAGAGTGAGGGAGAGCCTTGATTTTATATATAAATAAAGGCCTGATAAATATAGGTGGTTTCATTAATGTAGACAGTTTCATAAATTCAAGTGGTTGGAAGTGGTTCCCTAAAGTCCACTTTGGTATGTAACTTAGACTTTAGTGTAAGTTACCATGTGAGTGTGCAACTTGGACTTTGATACAAGTTTCCAAGTCCAAATAAGATTATTTTATGAAGAAGGAAATATAAAATTATATGAAAATTACTTAATCACTAAGTAAGCTTAAGGTGTAGCTGACAATTCACACCAACACCCCATGTTAAATGTAACTTAAGGAGATTATATATAATTGTGTCTAAACCTCTTAAGTGGGTCCTAAAACTAGGTGATTTAACAATTTTGGGAATATTGGGGTTTTATTCTTAATTTAGTTAAAGGGTCTAGATTGATAAATCATTAAATAATATGCAATAAATAAGCTACTAATTTTTGAAATTTATTTGTAATTAGATCTTTTCTAAAAATAGTAATAAAAGAGAGAAAATAAGACTTAGCTTAAACTGTGTTGATGTGACTAAGACAGGGTCTAATATTCACTGTGTAGGCCTGAGACACTATCACAAATAGGATTTTGGCTTTCATTTTTTATTGGATAGGAGCATCAAAAGTGGATAGGAGTGGCACCCACACTATTATCCTTATTTGACATTATTATCCTGAGAGTTTGAGCTTTTTAGGTTTTATTCAATAGGTTTGTGTGACACTATCTATAAATTTTCAAATATTTATTACCAATAATAATCCCTATAGATCTAATTCTCTTTATTTTTAAGCCTTTAATGTACTTGAACAAAACTTTAGCAAATAAGGAAAAAGGGTTAGTGTGTGTAAGATACATTTGACGTGCTTCACACCCTATGTGTAGATACGCTACCTACATTCCAATACTTAAAAGAGGGATAAATCCATATGTATTTCTCCCTTTAAAAGTGCTTGGTGCAATTGTGATACGAGAATGCAAGGAAATGCTAAACAAGGTGTGCTTGAGATGACTAGGGATTGGTGTAGAGATTTGGAGGTGCTTAGAACTGTACTAGATGGTTGTATGCAAAGAATAGGGAAGATTGATTGTGTGGTTTCACTTGTATTCTTGCTTGCTTGATAATATTTGTCAACCCTTTCCAAATGACCTTTGAATGGGATTTTATAGGGATCTATTGGTCATAGATTTAATTTTCTCACATTAGGCTGACAAGGATAAGGATGGATAACTAAAATAAATTGACCATTGGGGCTAGAAATGGGCTTAGAAAATAGTGCCAAAAGTAGACAATAGTGGCATTGATGCTCCTGTCCTAGTTAGGCACTATTATCCTAAGCAGATGTGACCTAGGGGGATGGTTTGGTCATGAAAAGAGAGTTTTGGCTCAGCTAGGATCAAGTTTAAAAGGCTATGGATGACTAAGAATCAATAAAAACAAGCCTATGAGGGTCATGAGAGAAAGTAAGAGTGACATATGGATTGGGTGTCATTAGCCATGTTCAAGTTACCATTTTTTGCAATTTATATGACTACATTCCCCCCCTTTATTCTAGTGATGCAACAAAGTGAAATACTAGGATAAAGGAAAAAAATAAAGTGTATCTTAACTTACTTGAAAGGTTGAAGCTCATGAATCTTGTATGATGTTGGGTGTGCATAGATAGAGCACACTGTGAAGTGTAAATTTGTAAGAGAAAATAAAGAGTAGATCAGTTATTACTAGATACACTACATCTAAAATAAGAATGTATAAATCTGGGTAAAAGAGAGGAAGAGAAATGAATGAATATACCTCACCAAATATGTGGACCAATACGAAACCTATTATGATTTTGATTGATGTTGATTAATGTTGGATGTGTGTTGTACCAAGAGTAATATCATGAACATAATTGAGTGCTCAATAATTTGGAAAGTGGCTCAAGAATGCAAAGGTCATCCCTTTATCTCCATCATTACCCACTAAGTGAGGCTAGGTGGTCATGCATGTGTTGATGATGTTTAGACTATGTGTCTAATCTCTTTGAATAGGTGGCTCAATAATACAAAGGCTAGCTCGTCCTTTGGCTCCATCATTACCCTATGAATTGAAGTTGTAAATTGATACTGGTATGGAATGTGTGTCATATGAGATGGATCTTAAAGCTCATGAATGTAATATGATCTAAAAATGTTGGCATGGATAGCCGAATGTATGGTGGTAACTAGGCCACTCTTGGCCATTCTAAAAGATGGATATTAGGCTTGTATGAAATCCACTCCAAAACTAAGAATCTAGCTTATGTGGGAGCCAATTAGGAACTCAAGAACTCAGAAGTTAGGATCATATGAAAACCAAACCAAAATAATGCCAACCACCTATAGATGGAGTAAGGCATGCAACTATTAAGGATGCCTAGGTAATGATTAACTTGAAATGAAAGAAAGCAAATGTGCCACGTACATTGCCCCCAATCACTGGTGTCTAAAACATGGATTCTGATCTATAAGTTGTAACAACTATCCTTTCTAAAACTATAAATGATATCCATCATTTCATGTATGATGCCCCCTATATCTAGATTCTATAATAAAATTGTCCTAAAACTATTTATTTTGGTCTAAATTGTAGCTGACAAAACTATAACTAAACTTACCTTTCTATTTATTTCTAGAAAATTTAGTTTTTCTATTATTTAGACGAGAACACTGGAAATGGATAGTAGTACCATCGACACTATAGTCTAGTCTTGATACTATTATCTTGAGCCAAAATTGATGAATGTTCTAGATTCTTAACTATCTACCTGGTCTGTTCTACTTGGTTTGATGTCTGGTTGCTATTATGAGTGTTCTAAAACTAAATTTTTTTGTTGATAGAAGATATGATCTCTTGAAAAAACCCCTATTTGTTGCCTCCTCTTCTAAGGGTAGGAATAGACACCCTATAATAACTTCCCTCAGAAGAAATATCCCTATAAGTGTGTTATGTTAAAAAATATATGATATAACAATGATAATTTTTATCTCAAAATATAGCACACGTTTTAGTGAGAAATTATTAGATCAATAGGGGTATGCCTAGATAGATATAACAATGTAATAGCATGTGTAATGTACTAAACTAGAATTTAAAGTTTGATTTAGTTTTTAGTTGTTATTTGGAGGGATTGAGCATGATGTCCATCATGGCATCCAAAAAAACATGAATAATGCATGATATGGATCATGGCATTGCATACAATCAAAAATAATCAAGCAACAAGCACACAAGGCAAGAAGCAATAAGCATACAATAATGGTAAAGGGGAAAATAAAATAAGGTACATCAGAACATGTCACTCAAATTGGAAAGCAATCATACAAGGCATGCTCAAATGTCGCATACACATATGGTAGAGCAAGCCAAATTAGCACAAGGGCCATAGAAATATAGAAGAGTACAAGAAAAATAAATTGGCAAATGTCCTAAGGCACACACATGAATAGAATCAAAAGACATTAGAAAATGTCCTAAAGCACATATAGGAGATAAGAAGGAACTGGCAATGTAATCACATCAAGCTATGCTAAGAAAGAAGATAAAGCATGTAAAGACTAGAAAGATACAATCACATCTAACTACCAAATCATGATGGAAAGTATGCAAGACATGTTTAGTACAATACTAGGAATATGCTAAGAAATACACAAGTGATAGATACTAATTATATGTCAATAAAGTAATCTGTGTAAGCTATTAGATAATATACATCAACATGATAACTAGAGTGTGTGGTGTAGGAATGACATAATCTAGATGGTGTAGTCATATAGAAGATGCCCCTGGTGGGTATGTATATTGATTTATGTCTCGATGTAAAAGTAGCATACCCCCTTAATGGGTAGTATGAAGAAATCAAGTGTCTAGAAGTCACTGCACACACTTAAAAGAAGATCAAGTGAAGCATGGTAATGTAGATTAATCGACAAACAATAAGCATATAACAACAAATGTAAGTCTAGCATAGTAGTAGAAATGTAAAGCATGGATGATGTATATAATCGATATGTTTTTTTGTTTTTGATTTATTTGAATTTATTTGAATTTTTTATATAAGCTATATACAATCAATCATAAGGAGACTATATACAAGAAATACTGAGAAACTATGTACAAGTAAGCAAAAAAAAACTATGTACAAGTAATACTGAGGAGAAATGATACTAACCAATGAGTCTCATGGGAGACTCCATATCATGGTGTCCTATATTAAACAAAGGAATTGTGCATGATTGTGAAGCAGAGGTAATGGTTATGAATGTGATTCTGAATATCTAGATTCATTGTTGGTATCTTGGAAATCATAATAACTTGTGTTATTCCACTCATCATTATCATCTTGATTTTGAACCAATAGAATGCTAGTGTTGAATTTTATTGTATCTAGATCTTTTCCTTTGATAAATTATGTATATGAATTATTTGCTTTAGGATGTTAATAAATCCCAAACCTTGGTGACAATCATTATCAACTACTAGAATAGGAGTAGTGATGCCTTGAGCATGTTTGCCCAACCCTTGACCTTGATAATCAAACTATTTTAGATATTGTTGACCAAACCCATACTAGTTTGAAATTTGAGCCTCATTTTGGAGAGATAGATTTGCATATTTTTTTTACTTTACTTGTTCTTGTGGTACTATTTGTTACTCTAATTTTACTTTGTGGTCCTTTTGTTGTTCTAAGTTATTATTTGGTAACCACTTTTATATTGTTTCTAAATTTGACCCTTTGTGAATGTGTTCCTATGTCACCATGGATTGCTTTGTTGATTTACCTTGTATGTGGTCCTCATTAGTAATTATCTATTGTATATGTTTTTTCAATGGTAAACATGAATCTGTGTGATGCCCATGTATTCTATGATACGCACAATAATATCTGGATCTTCTCACTAGATGTAGAGGAGGTAGTTTAATCAACTCAGATTTAATAATTTTCCTTAGTACCTCATTTGAACTCTTATCTTATCTTTGAATGCTTTTTGAATAAATAGTTATAGAGTTATTTTTTTGTGATTTCTTGTTTTGATTTGTAACATTACTTACAACCAATTGAATAGGTGAAGGTACATATACATGATTGGCACTAGGGTAACTTTGGGGCTTTTGAATTATGATATGATTTTCTAATGTTGTGATATTTTCATGTAATAGTTGATTTTTAATTTTTAAATCTAAAATTAACTTGCTCATACTGGTGATTTGATCCCTTAGAGACTCATAAGTGTAGACCCTAGTTGTTTTTTATTGAACATATAAACACATATGTTGAAGATGGTTTGAAGAAGCTATAGGCTGAATGTATGTATTAGGAATAATAGTATAGGCTGTATCACCTTTTGGAGGGGTGATAGCATGTACCTGGTTAGAGGGAAAGTAGCTATCACCCTCTTGAGGGAGAGGAGGAGAAATGATTTCTTTCCTCTACATGAAATATGACATTGAAACAAGAGTAGCCAAAGAAGCATATACATTTAGGTAGAAACCATGTATATGGGCTAGAATGCATGTAAGTGGAGTTATAAGTTTTATAGAAATATGATTATAGAGAACATTCCACATGAGATATAGCAAACAAGGGATAAAGATCATGGAACTTTGCACTAATGCATGAAATTTTTTGACTTGTATCATAACATTTCTAACATGTTTAGAAAGATAGAGTTGAAAATTATTCCACATGAGAGATAGCAAACAAAGGATGGAGAGCATAGAAGTGTGCATGAATTCAAAGAAACTTTAGCATGTGATATGACATTTCTAATGTGTTTAGCATGATAAAATTAAAATTGTTTCCATATGAGAGATAGAATGCAAGTGATAGAAAGTATGAATTTTTTCATGAATGCATAAGAAATTTTGGCATGTGCTATGACATTTATAATGTGTTTAACATGATAAACTTGAAAAAAAATCCATATGCGTGATAGAGAGTATGCAAAAGGAAATTTGAAATTTTATGCTTTTTTAGCCATGAATTTTGTAGTATCATTCCTTATTATAAAAAGTAAGCATGAAATGCAAAGAATGAAAATTTTTACTAGAATATGGTAAAATTCATCATTCATGTACATGATAGGACCAATGATGGTCTCTTTGCTATTTGCAATAAATGTAAGAAATTTTTTTAAACAAGTGAGATCCATTTTGTGCAATCCAATTATAGATGTAAGGTGATATCGTAAGAAGTGATGGGACTTAGTGTATGCAAGTAGGGTTTTGAAAGATAATTATTTAAACAGTTATTATGGAAATTTGAAATTGAAAGCGAATTTTTGAGTGAAATATGCAACTAAAAAATCAAAAATTTATTAGAAAATTAGTGATTTAACAGGACCTAGTATGTGTAACTAGGGTTTTGAGAATTATTTTTTTGAAATTACTATTGAATTTTGAATTTTGAATTTTGAATTTTGAATTTTGAATTTTTAGGAGATTTTCTAGTTTTAATATGCTACTAAAAATTCAAAAAATTGTTGAAAAAATACTAGAAAAATACTAGGATCTAGTATGGGCAACTAAGGTTTGAAAGAAAATTATTTTAAAATTTACTACTTAATTTTAAAATTTGAAATGAATTTTTAATTAAATATTCAAGTAAAAAGTCAAAAATTTATAGGAAAAATTAGTAAGAATTTTACCCTAGGGTTTCTAAGGTTTTTGTGTGTAAATGAAGTAAGTCAAGTTCACCAAATGATTTAATAGTTTTGAGAATATTGGGGTTTTATTCATAATTTTGTTAAAGGGTTTGGATTGATAAATCAATAAATAATATGCAAAAAATAAGTTACTAATTTGTGAAATTTATTTGTAATTAGAGATTTTCTAAAAATAGTAATAAAAGAGAGAAAATAAGACTTAGCTTAAACTATGTTGATTTGATTGAGATAAAATTTGATATTTACTATGCAAGCCTGAGACACTATTGCAAATAGGATTCTGGCTTTCATTTTTTTATTGGATAAGAGCATCAAAAGTGAATAGGAGTGGCATCAGTGTTGTTATCCTTATTTGGCATTATTGTCATAAGAGTCTGAGATTTATGGGTTTTGTTTAGTAGGTCTATGTGACACTATCTCTAAATTTTTAAAGTTTCACTATCAATAGTTCTCTTTATAGAGTTGATTCTCTTCATTTTTAAGTGTTCAATATACTTGAACAAAACTTTGGAAACTAGGGAAAAGGGGTTAGTGTGTGTAAGATGCACTGGACATGTTTCATATCCCATGTATGGGAATGCTGCCTACATACCAATACTTAAAAGAGGGATCAAGCTAGATGTAGTTCTCTTTTTGAAAGTGCTTGGTGCAATTTTGATATGAGAATGCAAGGAAATGCTAAACTGGGTGTGCTTGAGATGACTAGGGACTAGTGCATAGATTTGGAGGTGCTTAGAACTATACTAGATGGTTGTATGTAGAGAATAGGGAAGATTGTTTGAGTGGCTTCACTTGTATTCTTTATTACTTGATAATGTTTACAAACCCTTTCCAAATGATCTTTGAATGGGCTTTTATAGGGATCTATTGGTCATGCATTGAATTTGCTTATGTTAGGTTGACAAGGAGAAGGATGGGGAACTAGAATAAAGAGACATTTGGGGCCAAAAATAACCTTGGATAATAGCCCCAAAAGTAGACAATAGTGGCACCTATGCTTCTATCCTAGTTGAGCACTATAATCCTAGGTAGATAGGACCTAGGGGATGGATTGGTCATGAAAAAAGGGTTTTGGCTCAGCTAGGATCAAGTATAAAAGGCTATGAATGACTGGGAATTAGTTAAAATAAGTCTATGAGGGTTATGAGATCAAGCAAGAGGGACCTATGGGTTAGGTGTCATTAGCCATGCTCAAGTTACCAATTTTTGTATTTTATATGACTACACTAGGCATGATGAGGTACCCATGTAAAATGAATGAAAAATATTTCTTTGGAAAAGAAATGCACCACAAGGATCTGGAATAAAAAATAGTATAATAACATAGAATATCTATTAAAAAATAATGAGATGTACCTCAAGGATCTAACCCAAAATATTAGTACACAACACCCTTCATTAATGTTGAAGTGGATGAGGTGGATGAAAAAAAACATAACAACCGATGACATGAAAATAGAAGATATTCCACAAGAATATCATTGATGGTGTTGATATATCCTTCCCATGGATCCAAAAATAACACCAAAGAATCGATCAAAAATTGGAAACACAAGAATTTTCTCACCACAAGGAATAATATATCTATTGAATAAGCCACCACAAGACCTAAAATTATCTTTGAGAAAGAGCACTACTAGTAATATGAATGGTGTGCATAAAATGAAAATTAGTAGTGGAGGAACCATGATGGTATATTCCATGCAAAGAGTGTTGATGATGCCACCATAACTGATCATCAATCCATCCAAATGAACACAAATGGTATAAAATATGCTTGAAATTGATTTTATGTCATTTTATTAAATGGTGTATGCAAGGAAATGTCTAAATATTATTTAGGACTCTCATGCCTATATGAATGTGATGATGTGTTAGGACTCTTATGACAAACATAAAAAAATTTAGGTCTCCCATGCCTAAGTGAAGGGCAAGGCCTTGTAAGCCTTTAAAAAATAAGCTTTAAAGGTCTCTTATGCCTAAGTGAAGGGTCAAGTTGTTCATGCCTAAATTAATATGAAGATGGATCAAGAAATGCATGCCTAAGTACAGTAGTTGATTATTTCCCAGATACACTAGAGTCATGTCACTCAATGTCCTCTAGAAATCTATATTGAATGAACACTAGTGCAAAGCTCCTATAAATTAGTCTCAAAAAATAAGTGGAAGCACTTGCTTGATAGTCAATACCATAGTGAACAAGATATATGGGTGACAAAATTTCTTATTCATGTTTTCCAATACCTATTCTATAATAACCTATGGTGCAAAAAATACATGAGATAAAACCAATAGTGTGATTTTCAAAGGAGGCAAGTACATCAACATTGTGATCAACAGAGGTGTGGGTTATGAAAATGATAACTATGGGTGTAGTGGGCTGACAATATGACTCACCATCTGATAGATCACAATCCAAGTGAGCATCCAATGAATGCATGCCATATTCAAAATTAAAAATTGAATGTGAAACAAATTTAGTAGCTGTGGGTTCTACAATTTTTGTGAGGAGGAGCACAATTTGTACTTTGAGGGCCTTGTTTTCCTTTTAAAATTTAATAATTTATTCCTAGATTGAATAAATCTTAGAGAAGAACATATCACTCTTGGCTTGCAAGTTATTATTTGCTTGCAGTAATGAGTTTACATTAGGGCATCAAGCCATTGTAAGAAAAAAAAGAATGAAAATACACTAATAAATTGGCCATAAAGGATTATATATTTAATAATGCAAGTCACTAATAAATGGGCCTTGAAAGAGATGTGGTATAAACCATAAGTATGTTGAAATATAAGTGTCCAAATACAAGGATAGTGTGTGAACCACAAGTGTGCCAATAAAATGTACAAAGAAAAATCCTCAAGAGTATCATAATTAAGTTTTTATCCCCAAAAAGTGTTTGTGGCACTTTATAAAAAATGTAATGTCAAAATTATGCCCCCAAACTACTTATAATGATGCAATTTATAAATAAAATCACTACGTTATAAATTAAATATAAAATGGGAAACATAAAAAATATGTTTCTATATAATATGATTCTATTTTAGCTAAAAATATATATTTTAGTGAAAAATCACACACTTAAAAATAAAAAATAAAAATAAAAAAAAACTCAAAAGATGTTTGGAGTATAGAGAAAAGTGTTTGGAAAATTGGGTGATGTCCATTCACGAAGGTCTCTCAAAATATGAAAATAAATAAATTTTCATGTATATCAATAATAAAATGATTATATTTTGTAGAATAGGTCAAAAAAACTTTACAATTCAATAATAATCACCTCCTAACTCCAAGTGACACTTAATAAATGAGTGAAAAGGCACAAGTGTTTCTAGAAAAACTCTTAATGGAAGGGGTTTAGAAAAATGTGAACAATGAGCATGAAGATGGAAAACATTGACTAGGCATTATAACATGCTAGAGGCATTATATTGGAATAAAAAATATGTTTTATGTGGGGGTCTAACTACCTATCAGACAGGTCCCCACCCATCGGTCTTTAAGTGGCCGTAAAGTGCATTTGTAAAAGCTTTATAATGCAAATGTCAAGTAAAACAAATGGTTTGGGGTAAAAAACTTGAACTATAGCAACCCAAATCCTTTTCAAAATAATGCTTTCCAATATTCCCATAAAAAAAATCATAATTTATTTGAAAAAATAAATATACAATATAGATTGTAATACACATGATAAGATCTAGAATGAATTTAATAAGCAAAGCACATAATAATGAACATAGATAAATGAACTACTATATATTTATTTACCATGTGAAAACTTAGAAAGGTTAAAAAATCCACCAATGTGATATTAATTAATATGAGAAACTAAATCACCCCTATACACACTTCTTCACATAGTGCTTCACAAAGTCCTTTTGAATGAGTTTGAATATGATAAAAGTTTCATATTCGAGATATAATTTCATAATATGGTAAAGCCCTGTTTATAGTGAAATATCAAGGTATAAAAATAATGGGTCCATCCATCTTGATAAATTTAATTAATTATAATTTCATAATTTATTAAATAATTATAATTTTATTAATTCTTTTCACAAGGTTTCCACCTTGTGTTAATAATAATAATATATATTATTTAATAATTTTATCAAAGATAAGGGATAATAAACCCACTTAAGATTAAATGATCTAGCATTTTCCCCTTAATACTAAGTGAGGATAAAATCCATAGTCACCTTAAAAGGGAATTATACTATGTACAAAAATGAAGGATTTAAAAACATTAATCATGTCGAACATCATATTTTGAAACAAAATAAATTATAATCCATAAGCTACTCGAAATTAATTTTAGGCTAGCATGATCATAAGATACATCTCATAGTTTCTCATTACAAAGTATGCTTTTATGTATTAGGGTAAAAAAGTAAAACTTTCATATGAAGTTTACTCATATCACATAACTTCCTCATGAAGTTTACAATTCTTTATAATGAGAATAAGAAGAAACGCATGGATGTTAGGAAGTGGCATTGTCATACACAAACTCCTTTGATGGCAACTCCAAGAGACCCAAAATTGTATGAAATTCATAGAACTTGGTAGCACCAAGTCATTTTGTGAAGATATCTACTACTAGTTTATTTATAGGATAAAACTATAAATCTATATCACCATTGAATACTATCTCTCAAATAATGCAACTTAACTTCAATATATTTAATTCATTAATGATGCACTAGATTTTTTTCCAAAGATATAAAAATTTGGTTATCACAATAAAAAATGATACTATGAAAAACATCCAAATGAAGTTATCCCAATAACCTTCACAACCATATGGTTTCTTTGGTAGCTTCCATAACATTTTTGTTTTCTGTTTTAGTAGAAAAGATAGAGACAATAAGTTGTTTTTTACTGCTCCAAGTGATATCACCTGTACCAAACTTACACACATATCTATAAGTAGATTTTATATCTATAGTATCACCAATATGGTCAACATCATAATAACCATATAATTTAGCATTATCAATGGAAGAAAAAAATAAATCAAAATTAATTATTCCTTTGATATAATGAATAATATTTTTAGCTAATTTCCAATTATCCAAATATGGATCTTTCATAAATATAGAAGCAACACTAACAACATATAAAATATATATCTTAGTAATGGTTAAATAAACCAAACTACCAACAAGTTATTTATAAAAAGTAGGGTTAGTATTTTCACATGCAGGTTTTGGATCAAGTTTAATACCAACTTCAATAGGAGTAGAAGTAGACTTACAATCAAGAATATTAAACTTAACAAGAATATTATATGTATATTGAGATTGTGATGCAATAATTGAATTTTTATCCTAAAAAATAGCTTTTCCTAAAAATGATCTAAATGCCTAAATCAGTCATTTCAAATATTTGACTTGGTTTATCTTTATATTTATGAAATAAACTAGTTAGATCATCAGTAATCAAAAGAACATCAACATATAAAATAATTAATATTAAATGGCCATTTTTAACTTTAACAAAGAGATCATTATCAAAGTAGTAATTAAAGAAACCCAATTCATTGAAAAAATAAGTAATTTTAGAATACCAAGTTTGATGAGTTTGTTTTAGACCATAAAATAATTTCTTTAAATTTCATACATAATGTTCTCTATTAGGATCATTGAAACCTTTAGGTTGAGTCATGTATATTTTATCTTCTAAAAAATCATTTGGAAAAGCATTCTTGACATCTACTTGATGGATAATCTAGCTTTGTTGGGCTATAAGAACTATCAGTAATCTAATAGTAATCATTTTTATATAGGAGTAAATGTTTCAACATAGTCAATCCTAAGTTTTTGATTAAACCCATGAGAAACTAATATAACTTTATTTTTGTCAATTTTACCAATTGAATTATATTTAATCTTACAAATCTACTTACAACTAATAATATGCCTTTTTGGCAGAGAAGGGACAATCCCATCTAATTTTTAATCAAAGCTTATATTCAATGTGCATAACAATATTCCATATATCATCTTGAGTGGCTTCCTCAAAATATTTAAGTTCACATTTATACATAGTCATTAAAATATGATAATAATGTTGACTTCTAGTTAATTTATTATTGTTATCAACATTAGAAGATTGGATTAGCGATTTTATCCATTTAGGTCTTTTAAATTGAACATGAAAATTAGGGGGTTCCTTCGACTCAAAGTTATCCAAATATGGATCAAATTCCTCTAGGAAATATATTTCTTCATAAGGAGAAACATGATTCAAGTTCATCAAAATAATAACATTGATGGGGTTCTAAAAATGGCTCAAAAATAATTTTTTGAGAATAAAAACATTCCTATTCTCAATGATCTGACATTTAAAAGGATCATATAGTATTAAATCTTTTGTCTTACCTCCATAACCTACAAAAATATAAGAATAGTAAGTGGGATCAAACTTCTTTCTTTTAACTTTAGGAACAAAGATAGAAGCAAGACTACCAAAAATCCTAAAATGAACCACACTAGGTTTATTTTTAAACCACGTTTATAAAGGAGTAAAAATATGGAAATATTTAGTAGGAAATCTATTTAAAATATACACAAAAATATTCATGATTTCAGCCCATAATAACTTAATAACATTTACATAATGCAATATTATTCTATCTATCTCAATAATTGTGTGATTTTTCCTTTCATTAATACCATTTTGCTAAGTGGAATAGGGAGTTGTTAGTTTCCTTTGAATACCAAAACTAATGCAAAAAGAATCAAATTTTTTATTAATTTATTCACTACCATTATCAGATCTTAATCTCTTAATACAAAAACTATAAGCATTTTCAACAATAGACTTAAATTCCTTAAATTTAGAAAACTCTTCAAATTTATTTTTAATAATATTTGACTAGATCATTCTTGTATAATCATCTATAAAAGTAATAAAATACAAATAATAATTAAGAGATACAACTTCAAGAGGTACTATAACATAAATATGAATTAATTCTAAAATATGTGAGGAATTTGCATCATGATTCTTATGAAATTGGTTAGTATGTTGCTTACCGCATAAGAAACTCTCACAAGTTTCATGATGAGAAGGCATAGAAGAAATTCCAACAACAAGATTCCAATCAGACATATCATATAAACTTATAAAGTTAATGTGTCCTAATCTTTCATACCATAATTGAGATTCATTCTTACTATGCGATGAAATAAAACATGCAAAAAGAGAGAAAATGTATAAACTATTTTTTGAACCCCTTTAACAATCAGTAACCTACATTTTTTTCTAATGGACAAACTATATTTAAGTAATGTTACAATGGAATTATCATTAGTATGTTGTGAATAATATAAAAATGTATTTTTAAGTTTAGGTGCATAGAAAACATCATTAATAAAAATATTTGAAAATTTTGTCTTTCTTTGCTTAGTTGCTTATAAAAATGAGTTATCTTCTAAGTAAATATTTTCATAGATATCTCTAGAATCACATAAAATATTAGATAATCAAGTCATATAGTGAGATGCACCATTATATAAAATCCACTCATTTTTACTTGAATCAAATAAATCTTTATATAAAGAAATAACATTTGAATCTTGATCTTGATTATTATTTTGATTAGGATTTTGGTTCTTTTATTTGTTTTGATTAGATTTATTCCCTTTGTTATTTTTATAAGATTGATTGTTAACTCTATCCTTATTTTTATAACATGTTTTCCTTCTATGATCAAATTTATCACATAGATTATAATTCTCATTAAACATAGGTTTATGATTCTTATTACCAAATCTCTTGTTCCCATTTTTGCCTTTAACAAAATTAGGGTTAGGTTTCTAGTTTTTATTATTCTTAGAACTAAGGTTGAGAATGAGAAGTCCCTGAGTGGAATTCACTTTAAAATCAAAGTTAGATATCGCTTTCTCTTATTGAATCAGAATATTTGACATGGTAGTGAGGTCTAGGATATCTTACTCTGTTTGTTACTTAGAGTTTAGAATATAAGTAAAATTATGAAAAATTTCATGAATGTTAAGCTAAATAATAAAATAAAATAATTTATCTTGAATAAAATTATAGTTACAATGATATAACTTATATTTAATATTCTTAATCTTTAATATTATTAATTTTAGTGAGAAGATAACAACCTTTTCATCATATTTCATAGGTGTAGTCAGCAATTCAATAATCAAATTAATAATCTTTGAGAGATGAGTGCCCTTGTGCATAGATTCAATGATTTTCCAAGCATTTCTAGGAGACTCTTGATTACCAATGTGGAGAAAGAATTCATCCTTAACACTTTGTAATATAATCGACATCGCTTCTTGTGATTTATGTTGAAATAATTTGAAAGCTCAGATGTTACATGTCATCCCAATAGAGCTTTTTCAATCCTGATGACAATGTTTCACAGTTTTTAGTCCATGAATTTTGCTTTAATGTGAATTTTTCATATTTTATAGTTAGATCTATTAAGCATTTGTGATTTATCTAAAAAAAAATTAGGTGAAGCCATAAATTTTCTTTAATAATGACAGTGAAAATGCTTAAAATGAATCCTTTTTAATGTGAATTTAAATTTATTTGATAGTAAAATATATATTTCAAGAGTAAACACAAAATAATTATTCAAATTAATGATAGACAAAGCAAGAAAATTGTGAAACATTTTGATAAAATAGAGTGTCACAAGTGTCGATAAAGAAAACATTAATATAAGAACAATTATTAAAAAAAAGTTGTTTAATGATTTTTTATACTATTTTTATAAAATACAGTAAATCACAAGTGCAACTATAATTATTTTCCCAATTAGATGATAAATAATGAAAAAAATTGAGCTAAAATTATACTAAACTAGGTGTCAAAAGAGTCACACTCAAAATAACCACCTAGTCATTATTATTTAAAAATTTGTATAAATTCATAATAGGAGGTTTCAAAATAAAAAATGGACCACACCAATGCATCTAGAATTTGTCAAAACCTAGGAATCAACCAGTTACATGACTATGATCGACAAGCTTTTGACTTAGATCAAATGTTGCAAGAAGGTCGACAAGTCAACTAAGATTTTGAATGCATGAAAATTAGCACGTAAACCAAAAAATAAATTCAAATTAAACTAAATTTGGACCAAATTCAAAAATAGCCAAATCAAAAAGTTGATTTTAGGGGATTTTGAACATAAGACCTCCCTAGTGATAAGATTTTAGCAAAATAAAGTCCACCAATTCATCTAACAATCTTCTTAGGAATTGATATGCATTAATTAATATTTAAATATTATTTTTTAATATATATATATAGTGCATGTAAAAACATTAACAAGAATTTTACTTTTTGTGAAAAGAAAGCACACATATATGGTGGGACCTAGCTTTACATATGTGGAATTTTAGTTTTTAATAAATAAAATTCCAAAATTTATCACTAACCTTTGTAAGCTTCTTGGAATATAATGGTGCACCTGTAGATATTCTAGATAGCACAAAATTTTGTACTGACACTCAAACTACATGAAATTTTGCCAATCTTCTAGTTTTTATCTGAGGATGCATTAACAAGCTTTAAAATTCAATCTTTTATGCAAAAATGAAATATTCTAATCACCCAAGCTAAAATATGCTACCCATGTGGCTCTAGTAAATACATATAAGATTCAAAAATTCTTTTTTAGGCTCTATTAATACTTGGAACTGTCAAAAATGTGTTGAAAGAGATGATAAACAACCATAGAAGGGCCTAAGAATAGTTGGCAATAATTTTTTAGAGTTTTTGATTTGTCTAGGACATATATGGGCCATACTATTATTATAAAAAAATTAACACACTTTAAAAAATTATTTGACTTTCTTTAAGAAGCCTTCAAAGGCCTTTTAGAAGTCCTATTATTGTCCATAATGGACTATATCTCTACAAGGAAACAAGGAACGTGATCCAAAAAAAGAGATTTGAATGTTATGTTTTTTTTTTTTTTTTTTTTTTTAAATTTACAAGTAGGGAGGGTTGTAGAATAGATTTTAATGGTACCCAGGCTGATAAAGATTCTTAAAAAATAATCTCCTTTGCTCTTGAATGTTGTTTGTATTAAGACATAAGGCTCAAGAATGATGAACCAGTCCTCACAGAGATCAAACAAAAAAAATCTCCCCCTATGATGTCCATCAGAGTTAATATGGTGGATTTTATTGGCAAGTCATTGTACATTCATTCATATTAAATTCAAAGGATGTTTAATATTCAATGTATACTCCTTCAATCCTATACGTCACATGGACATCATAGGGGGAATTTTTTTTTGTTTGATCTCTGTGAGGACTGGTTCATCATTCTCGAGCCTTAGATCTTAATACAAACAACAATCAAGAGAAAAGGAGATTATTTTTTAAGAATCTTCATCAGCCTGGGTGCCATTAAAATCTATTATACAACCCTCCCTACTTGTAAATTCTTTAAAAAAAAAACAACATAACATTCAAATCTCTTTTTTTGGATCACGTTCCTTGTTTCCTTGTAGAGATATAGTCCATTATGGACAATAATAGGACTCCTAAAAGGCCTTTGAAGGCTTCTTAAAGCAACTCAAATAATTTTTTAAAGTGTGTTAATTTTTTAAGAATAATAGTATGGCCCATATATGTCTTTTGATATTATGGATGGGAAAGGATGTCTTTTGATATTATGGATGTTTTATCCATTGAAGCATAATTTTTTAAGAGAGTTTGTTCCTTGATTTTTTCACATTAATAAAAAAATTATAGGTGTTTAAGGCTTGCAATGAAAGGTAGCAGTGTAGATGAAATTTGTTTTTGAGGAATGGATAGAATTAGGGATGAAAGGGCAAGTGAGAAGGAGAAATCAGAGAGTATGGTGCATAGAAGAATCCAAAGGGATAGTGGTGGAAGGGTTATGATGAGACCTAGGGATAACATGGCAAGGAAGAGGTGTTTTAAGGAGGACGTGAATGGGTGGGATGGTCTGGAAGGTGTGGCAGTGGGTTAAGGAGTGGTATTAGTAGTGGGTTGGGGAGTGGTGAATGATGGGAGACATGAAAGAGGAGGATGCAAAGTGTGTGAAGGATGGTGGAGGGAGTGGAGATGGAGGTGAATGGAGGTGTGTTGGGTTAATGGGTGGTGGGGGATGGAGTAGGGTTATGGCAAGGCTAAGGAGGCCATGAACATAGAGAGTGGTAGGGTTGGAGGGAAGGAATGGTGGCCATAGAGTGCTAAGGTTACTTTTTAAAATATTTTTTTCTTTATTTGATATTATTTAATTCAAGATTTTAACTTTATATTAAAGAAACATTAAAAAAAACTACCCTAAGGTCAGCAGTATAGGCACTCCAAGCCAATTTAAGAGTGAGTTAAAGTCTTGCTTTTATTGAGTAGGAAAGGCCTCATAAATACAGGTGGTTCCATTAATTTAAGTGGCTATAAGTGGTTTTCTAAATTCCACATTGGTGTGCAACTTGGATTCTAGTGCAAGTCTCCATGTGATTGTGTAACTTGATCTTTAGTGCAAGTTGCCAAGTCCAAATAAGATTATTTTGTAAATAAGAAAATAAGAAATCTTAGGAAAGTTACTTACTCACTAAGATTAAGGTGTAATTGATAGTTTACATTAATATACAATGTATGTTATATAGATTAATTATGTAAGTAAATGGGTCAAAGAGATCAAATCTAAATACACTAATAAAGGTAAATTAACAATGAAAAATTACAAGCCTTCCTAAGATCCTAATGTTACAACATATAATTAAATATGCCTATCATTACCACTAGATTCTAAAGGGAATGTATGACCTCCTTTTCCCCTCCTTTTATGGATTATACAACACATACTATCCACCCTATTGATGGACTTATCATGAATATTGAGATTGATAATACAAATACTAAAGATCAACTAGATGCCATGGATAATAAATATTTCATTGAATATATTAATATGGATCCACATAAGATTGATTCAATGTTATATATAACAAAATATGATTAAAAACATTGTCCCAAGCTATCGCATCAGGTGTTTAGAGTTATAATACTAGTATTATACCCATGCATATACCTCTAGTGACTTCCACCTAGGGTTTGGGGGAAATATGGGGCCTACAACAAATTTCCATGTGTATTTTTACATAAGCAACCTTTACCTTTCCCATGGTGACTACACATATTCCATCACCAACCTCACTTACTGGGCATTCCCTTGAGCATACTATTATAACTCTACATACTAAGGTGTTGTAGCTAGAGCAAGGTGCATCGAGATCCAATCATTTTTTGGATTCACATTCCTTGATTCATAACCCATTATCTCCTAATACAACAACCTATTATTTACCAAAAGTGTTTTTATCTCTCAAGGTTCCATTATACAAAGGTAAAGGTGATCCCAAAAAATACCTTAGATCATTCAACATAACATGCTTGGACTATGCATACAATGAAAAACTATTGATCAAGATCTTTCCAAGAAGTATCAAGGAATATACATTGAAATGATTTTATGATATCTCTCTCCAATCCATAAGATCATTTTACCCCTTGGAATATTAGTTACTACCACATTTTCCCATCAACATTGATGAGAATATATCATATGCACAAATTGCTAAACTCAAGCAAGGATCCAATGGACTAATCAACGATTATATACTTCAGTACAAGACTATGCTAGCCAAGATAACTAATATTATGGATGAAAATGAATTAAAATATATATTAAAGAAAACCTTGCTCACACCACTCCACGAGTTAATTATATTCAATAGATTCAAGTCCTTTGTAAAGTTATGCCATATAGTGAGGGAAAAAGAAGTTAAGACCATATATATGAACACAATCAAATATATATCTACTCCTTAAAGTATTATAATAATGAAGTTTCAAATCAAACCAAGTTATAGGTTCAAACCAAATGATAAAAATAATGAGCAAAATATATTCAACACAATGTAACAACCTAAAAATTAGTTACAACAAACAACTCCATTGAAGATATATTTTTAAATATCACCATCACTTCCTCATGTATTGTTAAAGAATATACTTCAATGCAACCTTATCACACTTCTTCCTCCATAATATCATGATCCAAAAATTCTTACACCAAATAACTATCATGTCAATGCATATTATGATTACCATTAGACTTTAGGACATTCAATGAACAAATGCTTTTAATTGAGACATAAGATACATAATCGTATAGATGACAACATTATCTACTTAGGCACCCCTACATAGGAATCCAGACCATAGAGCAATGGAAATAAAAATTTAAATATCTTTAATGATCCATTTCCTAAACATGAGACAACATAAACTAAGGATAATTTAGAAGTATACTATGCATATAACATGAAACATACGATTATCCAATAGATGATATTATTAACACATGTATCAATAATTCACCACAACAACCTATGATCACATTCGATGACAGAAAGATCATCAATGATGATTCATATTTTTATGCACTCTTCATATGGGCCTATATTGATAAACAACCAATACATGATGTCATGATCAACAATGGTTCAAGTGAGAAATGTTGCACAATGACACTTCTTTATTCCATTGGGTACACACAATATGATTTACAAAATACATTAAAATCAATTAAAGCATTTTATGGACCCAAAAAATGTTGAGACACATTGTATTACCTATTTAGGTAGGCCCCACCATGTTACCCACATAATTCTTAGTTCTATAGAGTAACATGGTATTTGACATGTTATTTAAAATATCCCTTTTATAGGATATTTACTAAACACATAAACCTCAACAATACCACTTCCTAAAATCACCTATGACACATAAAATAAGATTTATTACACTTCATAAATCACCTAATATATTATAAATTTCAGATTTTAACATTTATGACAATACATAAACACACATAACTTGATATTACAATGAAATGATTCCATAAGATAACAATGCCACAAATTTACAATAGACATATGTATTCAAAGTGTGAAAAATACTTCCTAACATTACAATGTAAATATCATAACAAATTCTCACACTAATCTCTTACAACAAATGGTTGAGACAACCCACACTTACATATATTGAGACCATAAATCTCCCCACAACTAAACTGGAGATTCTACACACATGCATTGAAATAACTCCACACAACTTACAACCAATATCTTGAAACACACACACAAAGAAACAAGACTCCTCCAAATACAACTCCACACACAAAGCTCCATATACAAGAGCTGAAAATATGCAAACACCTGTAAAGAAAACTTTGATACAACTAACAAGGGTGGAATCTATCAACACCGAGACTAGTAAATATGAATGAAGCTCTAATACAATTCCTAGATGGAAATTTCACAACTAGCAAGGGTGGAATATTTCACCACTGAGACTAGGATTACAACTGAATAGAATGAATCCATGAGAGGGAAGTTGAACATGAAAGATCAAGATCAAAGGGGGTTTTTTTGGGTGTAACATAACATGTCTTTACAATGGAGAAATCTCTCTTATTTAAATAATTTTATAAGAGAGAAAATATGAAAGAGAGATAACTTCATGCCCAAGAAAAATACACCCCACTTAGTGGAACCACTATTTTGAATAGTGAGAAGTTTGGATTTTTGTGTCAAAGGTCAAAAGTGGATTCCCCACTTTTGAAAAATATTCCTTCACAATGCATAAGCCTCTAAAATTCATCCCATACATGTTTGTCCTTATTTTCTAAAGGTAAAAATTGAATCCCGCTCTTTTGTCTTGGTCTCCCACTTCCCATATGACACCAAAAATGGTCTCTCACTTCTTCATGTAAGCCAAGAGTAGCAAAAAGATGATTCAACACCTTTTTGACTTTCTTTACCATGCAAAAATAATGGGCCTCCATATAATTTCGACCCATCCCTTATCTTCATTGCAAAGGTGGACATGTGAGTCATAAAATATTGATATTTAAGTCACCAAGTGGAGTACTATGCCCTACCTCTTCACATGTCTTAGATTCTCATGTGGATCATGCGACATCACTCCACAAGTCACCTCCTTGTTGCATCATCAACTATATCATCTTCCACATCACCTATCATGTCACAATGAATAGTGACACATGAATAGTGTTAGTGAATAGTGATACATGAATAGTGTTGATTATTATTAATTTTGAATAGTACCTTGTGAATAGTGACCCACAGTAAAAAATCTCTTACAACACCCAAAATAGCATACAGGGATAAAATAGGCTATTGAGATTCATAAAATGCCTTATTTATAAAATAGAGACATTATAGTCCTCCCTTCTTGAAATTACTTGCCCTCAAACAATTGTAAATCTATAACTTCCAGAATCATCCTATCAAAGTGATGAATCAAACTGTAGTGTTCATATAACATAGGACCTGTCCTTGTTAGGTGATCCAACCTCAACTGAAGAGCACTATAAGATACATTGTTCCTGACATCCAAAGCATCCTTGTGTAACTCATGTAATTTGAACATCCTTGTGAAAAGTCTCTTATCCCCATCAGAAAAAATATCAAGTAAATGTGCATGACTCATAAAAACATGAATACAAACCTTTAGAGGATCCCTAATGTGAGGCATGGCTATACACCCATGACTTTAGTTGAGTAATGGATATATGATGGTACTAAACCTTTGACTCTAAATGCTACTAGGATATCAAACAAATATTAAGAACTTTGCACCATGTTTCCAATGCACCACTCTAATTAAAACTAGAGTACCACCGTGCCAAGTTTGCATCCTTATTTCATGGAACCCAAATACAAATTTTTCCTCTAACACCAAATTAGAAGACCTATAGGGACTAGATTATACAACATAGAATATTTCATGCCAAATAATTTCAATAAAATCAACATTAACAATCCCATTATCAATCATGATCCTAGGCCATAGAAAACTTAATCTAGAAGCATGATTCTCATTATAACTCATCATGGTGTCCAACAACTAATGTAGATTAAACTCAATAAACTAATTAACACTCAATCTCCAAGTGTTAAAGATTCAATCTTGTGCACTCCAACCCATAGATAAAGTTGTACTCATCACTACAATATCTCAATATATATAAGCTATCAACATGAAATCATTGCAATAACCAACACTTACCCAAAAATCTAAGTTATTATGGGATGTCCTCTCCCCATTTCTTTCATGAGTTAAATATGGTTGGAACTCGATCAAGGCATGCATGATGACTATCATTCCTTTTATTTATTCTTCCAACTCCCATATTTCACATGCTAAGGGCTACCACTTCTGAACCACTCTAAGTCCCATTCCTGAAGCAATACCATCTACAATATATGGGGGTGATAAATTTGAGATAACAAATATAACACATGAAATCATTATCTCCATAAGATGATCAAATATTTTTTTCCACTTGACCCAATGGAATATACTCCTACCACCAATGGAAATAATGAACCTAAAAGATCCCTCAACAGATATTCTAGAATGATTCAAAGGACCAAAGAATCTACCCCAACACGTTAGTGTAGTGGAAAGTGGCCAATCCAAATTAATTAGAATCCTCTACCAATCTATCTGAACATAACTAATAATATCAACACTATCAAAAACCTCAATGGTAAAGTCATGAATCTTCCTTTGGCAAGGTCTATAATATTCATTAGTAAAAATGACATGGGAGTCATCTTCTAGGTTTTTATCCTTATTGAAGACTCGTTGTCCCATCCAATGATAGCAATCCTATAAATAACTTGATTCCAAGAGTGCCTTGCTATGATTAGTCATAAGACAAAGAACATCATAATGACACATATTTCTCTTAGCCACATCTACCATCGAGCTTATCATAGGGACTATCTTCATTGGTCCATCACTCCTAATATTTCCTTCCCACTGATGATTTTTAAACCATGATCCTTGATCCTTCACAATATGGTTAGAAAACATAAAAAACTCTAAGTGATTCCTTATCGATCTCCTTCCATACCAAATGCAAGATATGGAGATTTCAATGGTACTATCAATCCCATTGTCTACCTTTATTTTCAACATATTACCTAGATTCCATATGAAATAACTATTCATAACCTTTATTATCAACATATTACCTAGATCCCATATGAAACAACTATTCATAACTTGTATAAAACACTCCCCATGCCATTTACTGCAAGTTGTATCCCTCACTCTATCATGCCTTTTTACATGATTTCCATGATAATAAGAATTTTGTAATGACATAGGTAGAAGAAAACCTGAAACATTCTCATACCTTGGGATGCTAATATCATGCTCATGATGGCTTGTTGATGGCACAATCTCCACAATGCTCATGGGTGATTTTTCCTTGTGTGCATTTGTATTCACCACCTCCATGTCCATATATTGGAGAAACTTATTTTCCATACATTCATGCAAATGAAAATCCACTTTTACATCTTCTTGTAACTCAATAATGAGATCAACATCATTTGAGATCCTAGGAGTAATGGATGTCAATTCTTTATGTAACTCAAGTTCTAATGTTGTAGGAGTAGCATGATCTTCAACATGATTTTCTTCATCATATTTAATTTTCTCACATGCTATGGTAGTAGCACACTCACACAATGAGTTATTACCAGATGTGGATTCAAAATGCTCAACAACTTCCATGTCATCCTTATTACCAGAGGTGGATTCCAAATCATCAATGGCTTCCATGTCATCATTTTTTGACTCACTTTCATGCATACCAAAATTAGAAAATACATGGACATCTTCTACCAAAGGAATAGTTTTACCTTCAATCTCTGGTAGCTTCACTTTTCCCTCTATCTTTAGCTCATATTCTATCCTGATTATGTATGGCTGTAGTTTCTTCTCACATTGCTTGAACACACTATAAACCCAACTCATATGCAATTGATGAATTAACTTGATCTTGGTTCAAAACATCCACTAACATTGATAAAATTGGTTGGAATATCTTATAACTTTCATTCAAAATCAATGACATAATGGATCTCATATAGTCAAAAATATTTTTTTCATGACTCTTTGTGACAGAAGCTATGAAGTGATAAAACATCTAAATAATAAGCTTATCACACCCTAAATCAATCAAAATAATGCATAATCCAACCTTTTACACCAATTTTAAAATCATTACCCTCTTACCAAAAGAAGGGCTTCTGATATCATATAAACCATGAAAGCTTTCAAAAACCAGCTACAATCCCTCATGTCATTCTCCTTGTAAGGCAATTTAGGGGTTGTAATCCTTATGATTTCACTTAGGAAAGATGTGACTGCAAGCTTCATGTCCTTGTATTTATGCCTTAATAGCTCAAGTTCAACCAAAATAATCATTGAAGGAGTCATAGCTACCTTTATTTCCTAAGAAGAACCCTAATCCACCATGGATAGATAACCTTCTACTTCCTTCAAAGTATGGAGAAGAGCATGCTTTGGTTGGGACAAAGGTTAAATTTTAAGTCCTACATGGAAAATCCTATCTCCCAAATCTTTTTCTTTCATTTATGCCATGATTTAAAGGCATCCAAATCTGCAAACACAAACTTCACAAAGACCCACAACACAAGACTACACAAGCCGATAGTATGCACAAATCTGATACCACTAAAATATCTCTTTTATAAGATATTTACTAAACACATAAACCTCAACAGTACCACTTCCCAAAATCACCTATGACACATAAAATCAGATTTATTACACTTCCTAAATCACCTAAGATATTATAAATTTCAGATTTTAACATTTATGACAAAACATAAATATGACAACACATAAACACACTTAACTTGATATTATAATGAAATGCTTCCATAAGTTAATGATGGCATGAATTTCCAATATCTATATGTAATCAAAGTGTGAAAAATAATTCCTAACATTACAATGTAAATAAAATAACAAATTCTCACACTAATCTCTTACAACAAATGGTTGAGACAAACCACACTTACATATATTGAGACCACAAATCTCCCCACAACTAGACTGGAGATTCTACACACATACACTGAAATAAATCCACATAACTTGCAGACAATATCCTACAACACACACACAAAGGAAAAAGAATCCTCCAAATACAAATCCACACACAAAGCTCCACACACAAGAGCTAAAAATATGCAAACACCTATAAAGAAAACTTTGATACAAATAGTAAGGGTGGAATATTTTACCACTGAGACTAATAAATCTAAATGAAGCTCTAATACAATTCCTGGATGGAATTATCATAACTATCAAGGGTGGAATCTTTCACCACCGAGACTAGGATTATAACTTAATAAAATGAATCCATGAGAGGGAATTTGATCATGCAAGTTCAAGATCAAAGGGGGGTTTTATGGGTTTAACATAACATTTCTTTATAATGGAGAAAGCTCTCTTATTTATAGAATTTGAGATGAGAGAAAATATGAAAGAGAGATAACTTCATGCCTCAAAAAAATATGCCCCACTTAATGGAACCACTGTTATGAATAGTGATAAGTTTGGAGTTTTGTTTCAAGGGTCAAAACTGGATTCCCCACTTTTAAAAAATCTTCCTCTGTAATGTATAATCCTCCAAAATTCATCACACACATGCTTGTCCTTATTTTCCAAAGGTAAAAAGTGAATCCCACTCTTTTGTCTTGGTCTCCCACTTCCTCATGTAAGCAAAGAATAGTAAAAAGATGAATTAACACGTTTTTGACTTTCTTTACCATGCAAAAATAATGGGCCTCCATGTAATTTAGACCCATCCCTTGTCCTCATCCTAAAAGGTGGATATGTGACTCATAAATTATTGATATTTAAGTCACTAAGTGGAGTACTATGCCCTACATGTTCACATACCTTAGGTTCTCATATGGGTCATACCACATCAGTCCATAAGTCACATCTTTGTTGCATCATCAGTTGTATCATCTTCCACATCACCTTCCATGTCACCTTCTACATCACCTACCATATCACCATAAATAGTGAATCATGAATAGTGACATTGAATAATGATATGTGAATAGTGTCAGTGAATAGTGACACATGAATAGTTTCAGTGAATATTACTTTTGAATAGTACCTTGTGAATAGTGATCGACACTAAAAAATCCCTTACAACACCCAAAATAGCCTATGGGAATAAAATAGGCTATTCGTATTCATAAAATGTCTTATTTAGAAAATGGGGACATTACATTGTTAGGATGCCTTTGGATAAAAAACTTCATGCAATACCATCTATAGTACACCAATGTCTAAAGTACATATACTTATAAGTCATAGTTAAAAGTGTATGGTGTGAGTACCCTATACAACCATTGGTATCTCCTCCTCCACACCCACCACCATTAAAATTAGTTATTACACCTATTTGGTATGATTATATAGATAGGGTTGGTACACCTAGTCAGGATCATTATATCAAGATGGTTGGAACACCTATTTAATATAATTATTTAGAGGTGGTTGTTACACATATACATGATTTATCTACACACCAAGTTCAATGGAACATAATTAGACCTAATAGATAGCTAACTATTTAGTGTTAATCAAATCAAAGAGTTACATAGGGCCAATAGATGCCACCAAATCCTAAAATATATGCTTTGTTAGCACCATGGATATTTCAACATATTCCACAATGAACATAGGTAACAATACATTCTCTTACTATACAATGGAATCCATAGAGTCCTTGACCATCTAGAGCTACCTATCATGCAACAAATTCTATGAGCAATGATCATGAAAGTTACTGTATAACATGTAACTTCCTATCATATTTTGATATGCCCGTAGTTAATACCTTTCATCCACTACAGATGACATTTATGATATTTGATACAATAACTTTCCATGATCCTCCCATTGATGTAATAACTAGTTAGGTTTTATAAATTTCAAATATTATGAAAACACAAAAAATCAAATAATTAAGAAAATACAAAAACATTTAAATATTCAAAAAATATAAAATTAGGATTAGAGTGTGACATGATTATTAGATTACACTTTCTACATATGTTATTTATCACATGTTTAGTAGATAAAATATTCTTTTCATACACACATGCATTTCATGGTATATTAGTGCAATGCAAGACATAATATTTACACGTGGATATATAGATGTACTTTCCTCTACCAAGTGGCCATGTTGATACTGGGGGAATCTTATTCCATAGGTTTCACAATTAAAGTTTATATGCTTTTATGAACTTTATATCATGTTGAGATGCCTAGGTTGCTTATACATCTTGTTAGTTACTCATTTATTACATAGTGTTATATGGATATGATATTATACTATGATGTGATAATGATACATATGGATGGTGTAGACTAGTTATCTTATTCTATGCTCTATTAATGTTGTTACTCTTTTACATAATAGGTGAATTTGTTCTTGTCTATTGTGTGTGTCCCTTTAGCCTTATTTTAGACATATTTAAGTTTTAGTGAAATGTGTATTTAATTTAATATTTTCAATTGATGTATAACTATTTATTGTAACTTTTAATTATGGAAGAGTTGGATGAATATATTCCCTTCAACTTGAAATTAAGATCAAATCCTCAGAATTGATTATTGATAAGAGATGTAGTGAGTAATAATTGTTTAAATTTTATTTAGTAATGATATGTAAGAGTAATTATAATGGGATTCCAAATAGATAAGGAAGAGTAGGGCACTAGAGATCGAAGGAGTGGGCTGGTTAAAAAAATAGGTCCCACAAGAGCTCATGGTGATGAAATAACATCGACTATGAAAGGGAAAATAATGGATAAATTATAGGCTAGGAGACATAGTGAATTCAAATGGAATATTTAGGATCTGTATAGGGGTGTGGAAGGAATTGATTTTAATTATGTTGAACGCATTAAATGCTCAAATGTATTTCACTAATGTGGTACTTGTTGCAAATAATTGATTATTCATCCAAGACCTAATATCTCACCCATATTATATTAGATACAAGTCTTACCAAATATAAAGAAGGATTGAGGTAAGGTAGTGGTCTAAAAGGTCACCAAAGAAGCTAGTGTTATGTTAGTTTGGACATAAAAAGACAAATTCAAGGATAAATTAAAGGTACAAACTATGAAAATTTAGGTGGTATTAGGAGATGATTCAATTGTTTTCTCCCCTGAGGTCCTTGAGTTTGTTATTAATTATGTTTTTCTTCAAGTAAAAAAATGGAAACATGGTCCACAGTGTTGATTTATAGAGTGTTGGGAAAACACCCTTAAGAATTTTTTTCAAATGGTCAAATGAAGCTTGGAAATTTTTATATGAACCTTATTTCACTTTGTTATCCAATGGGTTTTTCATTTTTTTAGACCATTGAAGATATAGATATTGTGTGGGAAAAGCGTCCTTAGTTTTATGGAAGGCAAGGATTGTATGTGTTTCCTTACACCCATTTATTTGACCCAAATTTTATAGTTATATCTAAGGTACTAGTATTAATATGCTTTTAAAATATCCCTTTGGGCATAAAAAACCTAATTTGATTCAATAATTAGTTGAAAAAACAAGAATTTTGATCAAATTCATAATGAGATGGAAGCCCTGAAGGGTTTTCATTCAAATTTTTTAGATGCAATCAGTTAGGGCACAAAGAGGTGGATTATACTTTGAATTGTCCTCTAGGGGTTTTTTCTCTACATATTCATAATTATATAAATTAATTTGAATACCTCATTTTAGTATATTTTAAATAAAATCAAGGATGTTTTGATTCCAAAAATCTCTCCCCATAAGCGAGTGGCCAGGAGATTATCAAGAATCCCCTAAATGAAGGCTCCATAAAAGGGGAAGATTTAGGTTCAGCAAAGGTAACCATGGTTATGGTCATAATATTAGGGTAGATTTTTTCTTCCCCTAGTAGAGAGAGGATTGAGACATAAGGAAAATAAGTTCTGATGGTAGAAAGAAAGGGTTTTTCATAAGCAGGAAATGTAATAGACTAACAAAACATAGTTTATTATTTGGGTTTGTTAGAGACATGGTGTAGATACTAAAATTTTATTTATATATTACCTTAGTCTTGTACACTTAAAAAATACCTATCATGGTTTTACCTTTCAAATTACACCTTAATTTTAGTTAGTAAGTTAAGTTATTATCCTAGGATATCTTATTTTATTATTTAGAAAATAATCCTATTTGGACATAGAAACTTGCACTAAAGTCTAAGTTGGGCACTAAAATATAATTCATGTAACTAATTGAATTTATGAAACCCCCTAGATTAATGAAACCAATTAATTTATGAGGCCTTTCATTCTTTATAAAATTAAGGCTCACCTTCACTCTCAAGAATTAAAAGGAAAAGAGAAAGTAAGAGGTGTATTGTGTATTTTAGTTCCTACTTTTGTATAATGTTAATAAAGTATTACTAGTATATTTTTGTATCTAATCTCAGTTTCTATTTCTTTGTGAATGATGTGAACTATGTCTAAGCTTAATATGCTTGATCTTATGTAGTCAATCTTTCTAATAAGGTTGATTTTGCCATTGGTCCAAGATGTTCATTATCTCACTAGTGAGTTGTTGTGTTCTAGATTTGGGTGACTTTCCGACCACTATTGACATATTCATTATACCCCTAGTGACTTATGAGATTTTTTTGGGTATGGATTTAATAAATTATCATAATTTTTTTAGATTGTTATATAAAGGTCATCAAGTGTGTCGATGACCTTAGGACCAATAAGATTATCACAGGGGTCAAGAGACCCATTTCCATCTACATGGTTTCTGTGATACATCTTAAGCAAAGCATGCAAACGGGATGTTAGATGTTTAATATTACTCTAAAAAATATGTCATATGAAGAGATAGATAAGGATTCATTAAATGACCATCCAATCCTTTGAGATTTTTCTAATGTGTTTCTGAGTGAGTTTCCTAAGATGCCCCACCTCGAGAGATTGATTTTAGGATAGACCATGTACCTCAGTTTGAGTAAATATCTAGAGCACCATATCATATGACCACACCTAAGATTTGAGAGTTTAATGTGTAAATGGAGGAATTATTGGAGAAGGTAATTGTATTTATAAGTGTTTCCCCATGGGAAGGACCTATTATATTCTTGAAGAAGAAGGGTGGACCCCTTTGACTTTGTATTGATTACCTCCACCTGAACAAGGTAATAATAAGAAAACATTACCCACTACCTAATATTTATGATTTTTTTAATAAAATTTGGGGAAAAAGAGTATTATAAAATATAAGTCTAAAGTTTAGGTGTCATCAACTATAGATTTTACAAGAAAATATTTGAAAGACTATGTTTCAAAAATGGTATGGGACTTAAGATATTACATTTATACCCTTTGGTTTTACCAATGCCCCAGTAGTGTTCATGAGCTTCATGAATGGATTTTTATGTAAATTTATGGATAGTTCCATGTTTACATTCCTTAATGACATATTGATATATTCACATAATGAGGAATAACATAAGGATCACTTGCGACAGGTTCTAAAAGTTCTAAGAGAGTACCATTTATACGACAACTTAGGAAAGTTTGTTTTTTTTATAGTTAGAGGTGTAGTATCTTGGGTACATTATTTATGGGGAGGGGATGTAAGTATATGCATCTAAGATCCTTTATTTTTTGGAGTGTTTAGTATACATGAATATCATCAAGGTAAACAACTTCATGGGTTTGGTGGGTTACTATTGTCACTTTGATTAGAAATTTTCTCGTATTTCAAACCCCATCACTTCCCTTCAATGGAAAGAGAAAAATGTTTTTTAGAAAAAGGACTATGAACATGTCTTATATTTATTGAAGGAGTTTAATAATATTTCACCCTTTATCATCCCCTGATCCACTTGAGTAGTTATTCATCTACAGTGATGCCTCCTTTGCAAGGTTAGGATCATCCACATGCAAGGTGGTAAGGTGATCTCCTATGAGTCTAAATAAATCAAGGACTATGAGTTTAAATATCTAACACATGACCTTGAGTTTTCAATTATAGTGTATGCTTATTTGAGATGTAATTTTTTTTTGTATTGGTTGTTACTTTTTATTGAGCATAAATCACTTGATCTTACAACACAATTTTTAGTCGGCCTAAACTTAATGCACACTAAAAAAATTGGATGGATTTTTTTTATGATTATGACTATGAGATATTGTAAATTAATGGAAATTATAACATGGTTTCATATTCTTTGATAAAGAGATGCCATGAGTTGATAGCAACGAGGCTACACATATTTTTGAGTTTGAATCCTTGAGTGGATTCTTGAGGATAATTTATACTAGGAATTACGATGGATGATAGATTTGGATAGGTCCCTAAAGATCAATTATGTGGGATTTACACTTGAAATAGATGGTGTTTTTATTATAGGGGGTGTATTTAAGTGCTTGAATTAGGTGACTTATGTAATTTTATTTTTTTAGAGCTTTATCGATCCCCTTACTAGGCAACCCATGAGTGATGAAGATGTATGCATGGTTGAGATAGTTTTATAGATAGGCCACTTTATGGCATAATATTTTAGACCTTTAACTCAATGCCTTGAGTGTTATAGGTTTGATCCAAGAATCTACATCCTACATGGTTGTTATACCCCAATGAGATTCCATATTGGAAATGGGACACCATATCCATGGACTTTAATGTTGGACTACCTTCCTCATCCTATCATCATGATGCAATCATGGTGACTATGGATAAGTTGACATAGGTAGCTCAATTTTCTCCAAAAAATTCCATTATAATTCTATGTAAATAGAAATGGTTTTCCTAGATGGCATAGTTTGATAACACAAAATTATTTGTAACATTATATATGATTAAGATCTTGTTTAAACTTATACCTTCTTGATCACTCTATAAGAGACATTGGACACTTAGTTAAATTTTAATACTTACTACCATATTGATACTAATGGATAAATAGATAGATTCAACCAAGTTTTAGAGGACTAAATAGATAGAGTCAACCATGTTTCAGAGGACATGCTTTGTATGTATGTCATGGATTATCAGTCCCATTGTGAGGATTGCTTATACATATTGGAGTTTCATATAACAACATATAACATAGTTTGATTAAAATGGTACCCTATTAGGCATTATATGGTAGAGATTGTCAAACCCCTTTGATTTGGGATCACATTGAGGATATATTTTTCATTATTCTCTATAATACATCGAACGATATGTTGTTTATATTTGACATCACCTTTATGAGGTAGTATAGTAATAGAAGAAGTATGTAGATGTGAAGAAGACTGATCAAGACTTTGAAGTGGGTGAGAAGGTCCTCTTGAGAGTGAGACCCAATAAGATTCATATCCATTATGGAAAAGGTTATAATTTTTCACCTCTTTTTGTCATGACATATAAAATATTTTATACCATTGCACTCATATATTATCATCTAGCCCTTCTACCTAGCCTATCATGTGTTCACGATGTGTTCCATATTTTGTCATTAGGGGGAATTTTACTTAAAAATAGTCATCCAAAATAATTCCCTAAAATGTGGAGTACGACATATGAAAATAATACAAATCACTCAAAATATGAAATCATATCCTAGGGTGACATTGCCTAAAATAAAATATAATCATTTATTTAAAATATAAAACTAACTCACTTTGGTTAAGACAGTCCTATTTTTTATTCTAAATCTTCATTTTTAATGTCAAGTGGAAATATATTTTTATTTTTTCACATTCAATGATAATATAAGGTAATAATATTTTGTTTTCCAAATTTTGTTAGAAAGAAAATTAATTTGTGTACATTTTAGAAACCTAAGATTGAGTTTTACTTTTGGGAGATAAAAATCTAAAATTATATCTAAAAAAATATAGAAGTATAGTGAACAAGTATTTTTATGAGTCAATATATAAATATGTGTCCCCACATAACTCATGTAGTTAAATGATATTTTTTAATTTATAGTTTTAAAAAATATAAGATAAAAAACAAAATATTTTTCTAGGTTTTATTAAAATGCCTATTTTACATATAAGTTTACCCCTATGTTTATGTCAATATATATTTTACACTACCCATGTTTTGGATTGGTCGACATTGTAGGTAGAGATGAACAAGAGATTAGATTTATAGCCTATGCAGATTCTAGCATGCAAGGTGTTGGACCTTCAAAGATGAGAGCTAAACCATGCCAATGTCCAATGAGATCGATATGATGACATAGTTTATATTTATTAGGATGCATAATTTTTATGGTCCATTTTCCCCACTTATTTCAATGACTTTCATGAGGAATTATACATAAAAGGAGCAAGATGTGAGGCCCAATTTTCATAGTGCTATTTTTTAGACTTTTTGTTACTTTAAAATTATCTAAATGTGATGTGTTTTTTATATCAATTGAGACATGAGATGTTTATTTTTATATTATGACTGAGACAATGGTTTTTTATATATGATGATATTATTTTTATTATATGAGTATTATGCATATGCTAGTTGTAGATGAGTTTATTTTGTTCACTGAGATGCATATTAATTATCTTTTTAGTAGAGCTAATACTTCTAATTGTGTGATTTAAGTATATGGATCATAGTGGTATATGAATAGACTACGTAGGACTTTGAATATTCTTCATGGAAGGTGAATGAATAACCAGATTATGGCTATAAATATTTGTAATCTTTCTTCATTTGATTAATGTGAATACAATTTTGGTTTGCCCCAAATTATTATTTTTTGTCATTCCATTATTCTAAAATAAAATGTACAAACTCAAAAAAAAGTAGCATTTGGTACCAATGGTGCCTCTAGTTCTTAGTTACAAGTTAAGTCATCATGCTCAAAATACTACATCTATAGCTTAAAATTACTGCAATAATAATGTCTATGGTAATCTCCCTATAAATTAATGAGGAGAAATAAGGAAAATTCTCATTATCTCATTCCCTCTATTACCCATTTATGAATATTTGTCGACTTAAATCTTAAACCAAGAATAATATCAGTATATAGGGATGTTACACCTATGTATAAGGACTTATTGCTAAACAGGTGTCATAGATATAAAGAATCATTTTCATGTACTACATATGTACCATGTATAATTATGTTTTCATATGTTCTAACATATCTTTCATGCATCATCGGGTATCTAGAAAGGATGCACTTCTTCCATGTATCATCGATTGTATAGGAAGGAAAATCATATTGATAGGTTTAGTATATCAATTAGTTTGTATTTATAAAATAGAACCTTTTGGAATGATAAGGAACCAATCCATCTCCCTTGATAAAAATGCACTCAATCAAAACAATATTTGGCACAACAATAACTGAGGACACTTAGTTATAATGGTTAAGATAGATGGAGAAAATTATCATCTTCAATGAATTTTCATTAGAAATCTATGATAGGGATGAAAAACCTTATGAACCAAAGGAAGCAAAGGAATTACTATCTTAGAAGCACAAGAATTCAAAATCATTGGCCTTGATACAAGACTCAGTTGATGGAGAGGTTTTTTGTCACATACAAGGGTGCAAAAATCCTTTGGAATCACTATGAAAATTGAAGGAATTTCATGATTCTCACTCAAAATTGGACTCCATTAAATTGCATTTGAAAATTTCCAAGCTTGAGTTGAACAATGTTGATTTCATGAGTTTGGATATAGAAATCTAGGATATCAAACATGATGTTAATTTTACTGGTGTATAGATTTATGTATACATGACCACCTTCATAAAATATCTTATCCATATATACTCAACCTACCTACCTAATTTTAAAGTAATAAATCAATTTAAGACTCTCACTTTTGATCAAATGGTTGAGAATATGGTTGGAAGATAAAAAACCTTTGGAAGAAAGACTAAGCCCAAATAAGAAATAATTTTCTATGCTAATCAAAAGGGTAATTATTCAAAAAAATTTGATATGATAAAGGCAAAGGAAAAAATAAAGGGTAAGGTTGAAAAACTAGAAAAATAGTGGTCAACATCAGGAGAAAGAAAACAACAAAAAACACTTTTTTAAAAAACATTGTCAAAGAAAAGAGAGGCTTGGGAACCATGATTTCAAAATGTCATGGGACAAGATTAAAGCTTATATAAAAAAAAATTAGAAAAGGAAAATAATTAAATCTTAGAACTAAATTTAGATTAATTCTCAAATGAATGTTTTATTTCCATATCAGATGAATTAAATAATGCCTAAGTGACTTCAACCTAGGATAATGTTGTTAGGGTGTTTTCCAAGATCACTGGATCAATCGAATGCACTATTTTACCAAACATAAGACAAAAAAACACATAAGGTTATTGAAAGTAAATAAAATAATAATGAGAGAATATTTCAAATTAATTAATCATAAATATTCATCATATTCCACCACATAATTCAAAGGATGGCATGTCCTTAAATAGGTAGGTTAAGTGCAGGATGACTCAACTAGACAAGGTGAGTTGATGGGATCCTCCACTATGGGTGGAGATAAAAATGAGGGAAAATAGTGTAAAAGTGACCTAAATGGACTATGAACTCAAGGGACCAAGTGGGATGGATTACCCCATCCACTCACTGTGTGACCCCATGCACTCACAAGTGCATGATGACTTCATGATGGTGTCAAATGACTTCATAAATACCTATAATGACCTAATATCCACCTAATCAAGGTGAATAACACAAGGTTATGAAAAATCCATGCAAGGGTGAAAAACCTACACCAACACCCCCTTAAACATAATTTAGTTGGGTAGTAGAATTTTGATCATGATAACTAGGCCTGATCAAGCACCCAAGAACAAAGCAATATCTTGCAAAGTGGAGAAAAGGGAGAAAACTCAATGGGAAAAAATTACCCCCACAAAAAGAGAGACATAGAAGAAGAGAATAGGCTAGAATCCCCCCTCCCTCCCCCCCTCAAATATTATGTTGAGGTAGTGTGCACTCTAAGTACATAGTGGTGATCCCCAATATCCTAAGAAATATGAAGGATGTGTGCCTCCACAAAGAAGAGAGAGAAGGGAAGTACAAAATGTCACATCTTGAATGCTCTAGTAGGTCCCTAAAACAAATTTAAGAAGCTCTAGGAAATTAAACTACTAAATTCCCACTCAAGTGGAATGTAGGTCAGAATTAGGAGATATGTCTCTATAAAATGTTTAAATGACTACTTACTAATGCTCAAATGTACCAAAGTCTGATAAAGTATCACAAGACTAACTATAGAAGATGGAATGAATAATAATATAATGAAGGGTATATAACAAGAGGGTTTATAATTACCCTCATTACATCCAAAGAAGAAGAGGCATGGAACATTTGTTGAAATAATGTCCATGGGAGGAGGAGAGCAAGGCTCAACAACCATCAAAATTAAAGACTAGTTGTAAATAAAGCACTCAGATCTACAAGATGAATGTCCACATGAACATATGAGTCAATAATAATCTCAATGGTATACTCTTACTAAGATTATTAAATTTATCTAAAATGCAAGTCTATGAAGGATTTGGAAGAGCAACAATCTACACATAAACATATGTAGAATCTGTAATGAGTCAGCTAAGGTCTAGTAGAATCTTGTCCTATAGTGGGGGATCAATAGAAATAAGATAATTGTTGACCATAGATATATCATCATAATAAATAAAATAATGAGGAGAGAGTAAAATATTCTTAGAAGAGACAATAGGAAGTGGATGAGTTGTGATGTGATGAAGGTCACAGTAGGATCCCCAAAAAGACTCTAAAGAGTAATTCAAATAGTGAAGGGACACTCTATGTGATCCACATGGTGGTGTAGATCCAAAGAAAAATGTATCAATAAGTGACCATAAACATAGTCACAAGAGTTATCCCAGTCATTATATTGGCCTAGGTCAATAGGAGCAGGAATCTGTCCATAAAAAAATGGAATAAGTTCTTAATCTGTGAGTAATCATTCCATTTACAACCACCATAAAGCATAATTGGTCTTCCCTACAAGAACCACTTGTGTAAAATAAACTTACCTTATCTAGTATCTCTCAAGTGGATTCAACATGACCATAATTGAGAATAATAGTGCATGCTCTGAAGATGGACTTTAGACTACGTTGAAAATGAGTTTAGTCAAATGAGATCAATCAGTGTAAAAGTGATAATGCATTCTTAAATAGATGTCAAAATCTACTAAAAATGTATCCAATAATGTGAGAGAAATTTTTGTAATTAACACTAAATGGGCACAAGTAACAATTACAAAAATTGAGTGTGCACATAAGAGATAATGTAGGGCCCATAACAACCCCCTGAGACAATCAACAGTGATCCCCTGTGTTTGTAATTACAAAAAATGCTCAAGGAATGAGTAATATATGTTCATGATTGAGTACCAGTAGATGCTCCAAGTATAGACATTGGATTCAATCAAAATTAGTCCACACAAATAAGATAAATTAGTGCATGAGTGAAAAAACACATCTCAGTGAATGGATGTTAGACTTTGTTGATAATGAATCCATAAATGCAAGCAATCAGTATAATATCCACTAAATTGGTACAAGTGAAAAATATAAATAGGCCAAGCAAGATGACATCAGACTCTTTTGATAATTCATCTACTAAATACGGTTTGAAATTGACCAAAAAATAACTTCTCCTTAGTAGATATCTGCTAAAAATTAGCTCCCATAAATTTGATTGCATGAACAAAATAAAATTTAGGTACTAAATCTAAATAAATAGTGGTTATAAAAATTTTAAAACACAGAGTTTGGCATGTGGCATGGTCTCAAAGGATTAGCACATGGCATGAAAAAAACATTATATGTCTCAATCGCTAGAAGGATTTACTAGGCACATAAAATACTTAAGAAACCTATGAAAACATCAACAAAATACAACATCCCCTTAAATTTCAATGGTGAACTCCCCATTTTTGGCACTTTATAATTTAGTGCATTACAATAAAAATGGAAGTAATATATCAAAAACAAAAAAACATTAACTTTCAAAGATGGAACGCGATTACGAGTTATCGATCAAAAGTTATCATATATCAAGTTCCCATCATTATGGTCCATTTTAATTAAATTTTCACAAAATTTATATACACTAAGGATGATAAAAGAAACATAGCCTTATAACTAGATGATGGAACCAGAATCAAACAAGTGGTCTCTCCAACAATATTGCTAAGTCTTAACCAACCCAACTATGTACTCACATGTGCAATACAAATAAGGAAACCATATTTGACTTCATTTTAAATCAAGCTATTTAAAAAAGGCAATTTAATATGCAATATTTTAAAACTTTAGGGAAAATTTTTAATCAACTTAAGCTTGTTTTTGAAGATAGGAAAACTAGGCACTGCCATTATCATTGTACAAGTCTAAATCTACTAAGGGAGGATGCCATAGATTAAGGTTGGAGAGCTAGTTACATAGGAGTGAATGAAAGGAGGCATTGTTAGTGGGTGAAATAAGTCTCCAAAAATTCCATTTTACTATTGTAATAAAACTTTAGGGGCCACCATTATTTTGATCAGGCCTGTAAATCAATAAAACACAAAAAATTGCCATTAATGAAGCTCTAAGGGTTGTGGAAGGTCAAAGAGGAAGTATGTAGGTTTTGAGGCTACATTTTTTAGGTCATTTAATCTTGGATCATGGGTGTGTGGAGGGATGGAAGCTCATATCAAGTAATGGAAAGATATTTGCAGGCTATGAGAGTTTTCTTGACTTCAAAACACCTTTAATAGAGTTAGGATCAGGGCTCAACATGAGCAAAAATAGTCAAAATGTGAACTGAGGTAGTCAAAATGTGAGTTGAGGCCATGGGAACTCCTTTGTAGGCTGTAAGAATGCCTTTTGGTGAAAACCCACAATTTCCATGCAGATCATGATATGAAATACAAATTAACCCACAGTGGTTTATCACAAACACAACTCCCATAATACACCAACAAAGAGAACTTCCAAGAGTGAGATATAAAAAACTAGCTTTATTTTACAAATAAATTTAAGATTTTAAAAACTAAAAGCAATAAAAAAAATAGACAATTGAATACCATATTGGCTTTGATACCATGTTGGAGCGTTTTCCAAGATTACTGGATCAATCGAATGCATCGGTGCACTAAACATAATACAAGAAAATGCATAAGGTTGTTGAAAGTAAATAAAATCACAATGAGAGAATTTTAAAAATAAAGTAATCACAAAGATCCATCATATTCCACCACAGAATACAAAGGATGGCATGTCCTTAAATAGGTAGGTTGAGTGTAGAATGACTCAACTAGACAAGGTGAGTGGATGAAGTCCTCCATTATGGGTGGAGAGAGCACTGAGGGAACACAATGTAAAAGTGACCTGAGTTGACTAGGCACTTAGGGGACCAAGTGGGATGGATGAACCCGTCTAATGATTATGTGACCCCATGCACTCATAATTACATGATTACATCATGATGATGTCATAATGACCTCCCAAATACCTATAAGGACCTAATATCTACCTAAACAAGGTGAATAACACAAGGGTAGGAAAAACCCATGCAAGAGTGAAAAACCTACACCAAAAAATGCTTGGGTTCTAAACACTAGTGCTATACAGCATATGACTTTTTGAATGAGCTTATTTGAAAAGTTTCATGAATAAAGTTGTGGTCTAGTGTATTTGGAAAATAAAACAAGTCTTCAAACTTAAGGAAAAGGTTTAATTAGACTAAAGTCATAAGAGCTTCAATATTTCTTTCTCCATAATTTCCTATATCTTCCTCAATTGAAAATAAACTTGTTCTCTCTAATGTTCATTTTTACAACAAGACCACTCCATTATTTTGATGATGGAGAGGTGAAGATCATAATAAAATGAGACAATATAGTTTTTATTAGTGGATAAGAGGAAGTAATTTTGATAAAACTTAGGTGTAAGTACTCCATTCCAATAAATTTTTCTCATCTTGCTAAAGAAGGAATGCCAACAATTATTCTCTAGCATGTTGCATTTCATCATACTCACTATGAAACCATTCACACAATGCAAAAGAATGGTTTTGAAAGCTTTCCAACATTACCCAAAAATATTGATAAGTGTGAAGCTTGCATATTAGATTAAAATGAAAGGGGAACATTTCAAATATTAGAATGGAAAGCTGATAGAAAATTATAGTTAGTTCACTCTAATTTGTGTTTGCTTCCAATTATTTACCCTAGTGGTGAAAATTAATTCATGTTAGTCATTAATAACTATAATATAATGACTTGGATTTACTTTTTGAAGAAAAAATTAGAAGTCTTCAAAACTTTTCAAAGGTTTCAAATAATGGTTGAAAATGAAGCATAATCTCGCATTGGGACACTCATGACTAAAAATGGTCATTAATTCACATCAAATGTGTTTGAATCCTATCTCAATAAAAATGGGATTGAGCATCATCTCATAATCCCCTAAACTCTTCAAAAAAATTGAGTAGATGAATAGAATTGTGATGAACATGGTTTAAGAAATGTTATATTTCAAAGGGGTAAATACACATTTCTAGGAAGAAGAAACTCAAAAAGTAGTGTATATCCACAATAGGTCACCATTCATAGCCTTTTAAATTAAGACTCCATATAGAGTCTAGTGACTTCATCTCCCTTCAATGCAACATCTTAAGGTTTTCAGACCCACTTCTATGCATTGATTCCCAAGGAGAAAATGAATAAAATCAACCACAAGAATCATAAATGCATACTTTCAGGATATTTAGAATCCTCAAATGCATATGATCTATATGATGAGATCAACAATAAATTTCTCATTGTAAGAGATGTTGTCTTTTGTGGAACTACAATGGAAAAAACAAACATTAGTCAACAATTGAATAAACTTGAGAAATATGCCAAATTTAATGTTTTCAAGGATATTGATATGGAGGTTCCAAACAATGAAGGGGGAACCTATAATTGGGAAAGAATTAAATCTCTATTTACTCCTATAATTTAAAATGATACTTCTATGAAAACATGAAACTTCATCAAAATTTGGTCCAATTTAAGAAAATAGAGTAGCTTTAAATCAATAAAATGGGGCACTAATGATTTTACAAGCTACTCAACAAAAAGTACCAGCGAAACATACATTGAAATATGTCAGACCTGGTGAGGTTGGAAAAATAGGTACTCAAAGTGCACATACAACTGTAAAACACTTAGATAAGTTCTTAGATGAAATTCAAGATAAGAGAGAAAATATTACCTTGGAATAACCTCTATAAGAAGTCGATGTTGTTTTTGAATTTGAACCTACTTCCTTCAAACAATATGAAAAACTTGATGCATGGATAAAATTAATGAAGAGTGAGTATGATGCATTGGTAAGAAAATAAAATTTGGGTGTTGTTGATCCTCCAATAAATTTGAAATCCATTGGTTGCAAGTGGGTCTTTTGAAACAAATACAAATTAGATGGCTCACTTAACAAACATGAAGGCTTGTTGCAAAGGGATTTGCTCAAAACCAAGGAATAAACTATACTGAAACTTTTGCACAAATATCTAAATGGACTCACATTCTAACTTTATTAGCTTTGGTAGAAAATATATGTTTAAATAACATCAATTAGATGTAAAACTACATTTATGAAAGGTGACCTCCAAAAAATAATGTACATGAGTCACATAGAAGGTTTTGCAATGGATGTCCAAGAGCACAAAGTGTGCAAGGTTGAAAATCATTGTTTGAATGGAAACAAACCCCAAGAACATGGTACAAAAAACTCATTGAGCACCTCCTAAACATGAATTTCAAACATTTTGAGTTTGAAGACAATGTTTTTTTATCAAAGCAATTGAAAAAATAGTTGTATTTCTAATGGTGTATGTGAATGATCTACTCATCGCAAGAAATAATAGAGATGAAGTGAAAAAATCAAAGCAAAGTTGATTAAAGGCTTTGAAATGATAAATATGGGTTATATTCATTACTATTTGGGTATTTAAGTGATTCAAAAATTAAACTATATCTTCATCATTCAACATAAATATATTTTTAAAATTCTAAGCAAATTCATAATAATATATTGTAAGCCTCTCGATATGCCCATGGAATAAAATATGAAACTGACATCACAAGATACCATAGATTTGGTAGATGACACTAAATACAGACAGTTTTTTGGAATTCTAATATATTTGACCATAACTAGACCATATATTTATTTATTTATTGATTTTATTTCTAGATTCATGCACCGACCTAGATAAAGTCACTAGGTAGCAGAAAAAGGAATTCTTCGATATCTAAAAGGAACACATAATTTTGGGATCAAATACTTTAGGTTATGAGAGTTGAAACTAGATATATATTTAGATTTTGACTATGCTAGTTATTTTTAAGATGGGAAATCTACTTGATGTTTAACAACAACCATCAATTGTAAGTCAAGAAATAAATCAGTGCTATCAATTTCTTCAATATAAGAAAATACATAGAAGCTTTAGAGGCAACTAGAAAAAAGTTATAGCTCAAAAGAGTTCTTTTATATTTTTAAGAGTAAAAGGATTCGTCACACCACTCATGGTTGATAACACATATACAATTAAAATGGAAAATAATCTATTCTTTCACTACCAAACCAAGCACATAAACATCAAATTTCATTTGATTTGACATTATGTGAAATATGGTAGTGTAAAATTGATACATTGTTCGATTATAGAGAAACTAGTGGACATCTTGACAAAAGTGCTTGGAAAAGAAAATTTTGAAAATTTTAGAGATATGTTTTTTCCCATAATAACCCATGTGGACTAAGGGTAATGTAATATTATTGTATATAATACTATCTTATCCTAGGTATAATATTTTGGAGATATTTTTCTTGTAGTGGTAAATAAATAGACTATGTAGGAATATGAATTATCTGTATGGAAGGTGAAATGAATAACCTTATTATGGCTATAAATATTTTTAATATTTATTCATTTGATTAATGTTAATAAAACTTTGGTTTGCTCAAAATTCTTATTTTTTTTCATTCCATTATTCCTTGTCTTGATAATGGATGCTTTGATGTTGACACTTTGATATTACCTCATGACAATGATTAGGATGTTGTTTTTTGGGATGGTTTTTATTTATGCATTTTGTGTGGAAATATGTTACTTGAGATTTTTATATTTAGTTTCTTCGACTATCTAGGGTAGAGAAATTTTATTGGTGAAATAATATGTAGGTTATAGGAGTCCATATGAGGGAACTAGGATTATGCCAAGAATGAATGTAGCAATAATATTAGATGAGAAGTGCCTTTCATAAAACCCTTATATAAAATCTAATCCTAGTTATGTCTTGTAAACTAGTTTTGAGTCTTTGGCATTTTTGACCTACCTGGCACTATTTACATCTCTTATGCAATACCTTAGAAGTTATTTTAACCTTATAGTGAGTCATATTGGTGAATAGGATAACCTACTTAAGTTTCCACTTTCTAAAACACTCGGATGGAAGAATATATCCAATTTTTTAAGGTATTAAAAAGTGGAAAATGGATATTCTAAGGTATATTTAAGGCCCTCTAACCAAATGGAGGTACTTGGACCTTTTTTGAGTCTTATATAAGCTTTTAGGAGATGCCATGTGACCATTTATGACATGGAAAAGAGGGACATCAAAGATCATGGGTAAGCCTTGCTTACCATATGGGTTTGTAAGAGAAGTTATTACGTAGGAAGACTTTTGAAGGAAGCTAAAAGTGTCACCTTCCCATTGGCCATTGTGTCTTAATTATTTGTCTATAAGAGGAGTGAAAGTCTTTCTTGGAGTTTTTTTTTTTTTTTTCATTTTGAGAGGTAAGCTTGAGCTTGAGGAGGAAGAAGAAACTTGAAGTAGAGGAGGATTTCTTGTGGAAAGGCACTTATAAAAGGATTTATTTCTTATGATCAAGTGCAGGAACCAAGGTAGGATATCCCACTTCACCCATGAAAGTAATTTTATTATTTGATTCTAAAACTTCATATTCTTTTCTTTTTTGTGAGTTTTTGAAGGGTTGTATGGTCATTTGTCTTGTCCCATTTTTATTATTTATTTTTCATGGTTGGAACTATGGCCACCATGTTACTTTTAGTCTTTTAAGGGAATGGAGATGAAAAAATCCATACTATTATTATTTTTGTTTTGACATCCATTATCATATCATTATGCTACCCAAATGGGCTTAGCTTGTGTTTTTGATGTATGCCTTCATTGGGTAGGGTTTGGGCATGGGAACTATGCTCCAAATTCCTCCTACATGGCTCAATAGCATGGGTTTTTGGAAATAGGAAAACTAACATTTCTAAAGTCCTCCCATGGCATGAGAGAATGGTTTAGGCAAGTGGAGGCATCCCAAAGTCCTTCTTATCCACTCCATTGAGTGGAGAGTAGAAGTTCTCATCCACAATGGGTGATTAAATTTCATCTTGTCAAATATTTTAAGAAATATAGATATAATGTGTCTTTAAATACTTTATATATATGTTCTCTTGAGATGGTTTCATGTGATCTTGATTGGGTGATAGTAAGATCCCCTTGCTTATAGGGATTATTGATAAGATGAGACTAGTTATGTTTACCAATTTCCATTTAACCACACTTAACCTTACATAAACTGGTTGGCACTACCTATACTTAAGAGATTAGATTTCTTGGCTTGGGGGATACCCATGGCAATCTCCTAATGTTAACATTAATGGATGGGAGGTAGGTCCCTCTTTGGTTTGGTCTTGTGGGATGATTTGGAGCTCAGATTTAAATATTAGTTTTATTTACCTTCTTCTTGGAAATTTTTATGAAATTTGGATGTTGGTGTAGACACCTAAAAAGTGTCTAACTCTTGGTCTTCCTCTCTCCCCTTGGTCCCTTGCCACTTCGACTATCCCTAACCTACCTAGGTCTTGTTAATTGAAAATAATCATCTATTTTTAATTAAATAAATCCATTTTTCCCTCTCCTTGCCACCTCGCCACCCTAGGATACCCTCCTTGGATCCCCTTCATTCCCCACATGGCCATTTAATGCCTAAGTCTCCCATTCCAACCTCTCCTCTCGCTCATTTAACCCCCATCGACCGTTTCATCCTCGCATTCATTTGACCTGGCGACTGGAAAATGGATAGAAGGCTATTTATAGCCTTTTTCCGGCCTTTTAGCCGCTGACATCGGTCAGCCTTCGGCCGACGTCAGCGATATTGCTGGCGTTGGCACCTTTCATAACGGCTTCTGCACCGTTATCTCTTCCTCTTGGCTCCTCTTCGCATCTCTGCGTTTCTCCCTGGCATCCCGACTCTTCAACCTTCGTATCAGACCCTTGTATCCATCCTTTCACTTGACCTCTCTCCCAATCAATCTGACTCTCTCCCTCAGGTACATAGCAAGCTCCTGCAAGTGAACAACAGGGATTCTTCATCAACAACAGGCTTCGCATCCGGCATCACCAGCAACCAGATCAACACCTTCTTCAGCAGGGCACAGGCAGCTAACCAAACCAGTTAGACCCGGATTCCTATCTTCCTTATTGGCCTCCTTTATCTCTCTGTCCCTTTTCGACATTTTGTCCATTATCCTAGACCTCTGCACAGACCTTCAACTAAAACCAGACTCTCCCAGACCATTTTGTACGTCCACTGACCCGTCCATAGACCAAGCCCTGACCAGGACACTGACTAGACCCGTCTAGAGGCCATTGCCCCGACCGACGCTAGTCATTACCCCGACCGACGTCGGCAACATAGCCGATGTCGGCACCTTCGACAACCGACATCGGCAGACCCGACCACCGACGCCGGTAGGACCACCGACGCCGGCGACTGCAACCAGGCCGACAGCTTCTTCCAGGTAAGCCTTTGCTTTCTTTTCTCTTTCAGTTTGCTATCATTTCAGTCTATTTTAGCATTCTGTCATTTATCAGTCATTTATCTTTTATCAAAATAGTGGGTTGACCTCCCTTAAGGAAGTTCTCATACTTCTGGGAACAAGCTTTCGCTTGGCAACCCACCGCCTATCCATCTAACGCCTTTTTGTCCAAGTTTTCTTCTTTGTAGGTGTCATTCCTCCACAGCCAAAGAGGGGTGCCCACAAACGTTTGGATTACGGTGTGCGATCTTTATCCAGGTACTTCACATGCCTTGTCCATTTATTTCTTTAGTTTTTTCTCTCTCTTTATAATCTGAAAAAGTGAATTAGCGATAGAAACATTCTGGCACGCCCGGTGGGACCCTAGGTTCCTCCTGGGTTCCTTTTTCTTCTTCATTCATTTAGGAGCATTAGGTTCTTACCTTTTCTCCTCCTTTTCTTCTCAATGACACTATAAGCAGGACTAAAACGAATCTTTCTTCCTTGCATTTCTAGACTAGTCTAAACATCATACTCTCAACCCTTTCTCAAACTTGTCTTCATAACAAACATCACATTTCGACTTGGGCATTAAAACACTTTGCATTCATTTCTGCTTGTGCTTGCATCTTCTTAGTCCACATCTAGTAACTTATCCGCATATTGAATAAATCGTAGACACTTGATGTTACACTACCTGACCACATGCACTAAAATGAACATAAAACTTACCTGAGACAAGGCCCGACTGGGATTTCATCCCCCAGCGGATACCTTACCCGTCCCGGTGACCCTACTTGGATTTCATCACCAAGGGGGGAGCCCACTCCGTTCTCTGGCGGAGGATAAACTCTAGGCGAGGTATATCTTGGCTAAGCGAGACCAGCTAACCACTAGAATCGTGAAGTGAGGGGAGCTTGCTCCTTAGCACCAGGCCACGTACCAGACCTAACATAGATCTTTGAGCACCTAAAACAATTCCTAAAACCAGCTCTAGACTGCTTCTTCTAGGACCTTCTTGACATCCAATCTCCCCAAACATTCATCTAAGGCATAAGCCACAAATTCTAAAGTTAATTCCTAGGATTTATCGCTTAGGCTTGTCTGTCTCTCTCTGTTTTCCTCTTCTCATCTGTTTGTTTGAGTGAGTGAAGGCGCTTTCTTCATTGTTTTTCCAAAGAATCTCAAAATCTTTTGGTTCTCTGGAAGACACAGTCACCGGCATCGATTCTGTCACCGACGTCGGCTTTCCTCTCTTACCGGCATCGGTTATCTGACCGACATCGGCTATCTTCCTTACCGACATCGGTTTTTCAACTGACGTCGGTCTCTGTCACTGTCCTTTTTTTTTCAAAACCAGTAGCCTAAAACCTGTCCATTCTCTGTCAAAAACCACATTCTAGTTTTCTGAGACTGCAAGAACACAGTTTCTCGAACCAGGACTCTCTTCTTAACCACTTTAGCCAACAACCGCTTCCGTCTACCCCGTCCCTAACAAGTCCTATCATGGAGTTCCACTCAGAGACTGAAAGAACTCCTACAGGACCGACCCCGACCCCGACCCCGACTCAAATTCCCATCATCCCTGAAGGGGACCAAGATTTCGAGAGATTCTTGGACCTCAATGCCGCAGCCCTCCAAAACTATCTCGTGAGAAACCCAACGCGAGACCTTTCGGGTGACATGGCGACGACATCCACACCATTCGCCACCCAACCCTTTTTGACTCAGCCTTTCGCCTCAACTATTAACCCAACCATGGCCAATACACAAAGTTTGGCCTCCCCGTCTATTTTTAGACCGACCTCCATCGGGGTTCCATTACCCCCTCAACCACCTGCAATTCAACCAAGTTCTACATCATATCAGAACTTGATTGTCTCGACCCCTCATACTCTTGCACCCACAAATGTAGGAGTGCCAACCTGTCTTTCTACCAGTGCCGCCATTCAACCACCTTTGGCGGTGCCCAGTCAACTTATACCTTCGACCTTCATAACGCAACCACCTCTAGCCTCCACTTCTGCCCCTACGACTAGTCATCCGTACATTGTACAACCGACTATGTCGCACGCCTCCTCTAGCCTCTTCCAAGTGCCTTACAACTTAGGGGGCGCTCAACCCACCAATCCGTCAGTAGATCTTATCAAGATGCTGATGGATAAAATGTCCAGTCTCGAAGCCTCTATTTCCGGTTCAAGCAATACTTTGTCATATGAGCAAATTTACAACGAGCCCATCCATCCTTCCGTCCCTATTCGACCATACCCTAACCATTGGGAGCTTCCTAAATTTGCTCGCTTTCAGAGTAAGGAAGACCCACAACAATATCTACGGGCATTTAGACATGCCTGTTATCTTATTGCCCATGACGATGCGTTGCTTTTACGCACGTTTCCTATGTCGCTTTCTGGCCCTGCCCTTGACTGGTATAGTTCTCTTGCCAGACACTCTATCTTTTCATTCATTCAACTCACCCAACTATTTCTTGGCCATTTCTCAATCAACATCACCAAACAAGTCTCAATCACAGACCTTTACTCCATCAGGCAATTTGACGACGAATCAATCATCGATTTTGTCGCTCGTTGGAGAGGTCTGATCAACCAGCTCTCCTTCTCTTTGCCTCAACTCGAGCTCATTGAGCTCTTCTCTCGAGCATGTGCCAGACACATCTCTTCTACCTTGCGGATTCAGACATTCCACACTTTTGACGAAGCTTTCATCATGGCTCAAAAGCTTGAACTCCGTGCCCTTGAAGAAGATAAGGTCAAATTGCGTAATACCAACGCAAAATCTACTGGCCATTCTTCTTCTAGACCTTCTTCTTCTGCCAATTCCGAGTCTAAAGGAGTGGCCAATACTGTGGTCGTTAGATCACCATCCTCGACAACAACGAATTACTCCCAACCTTCAACATCTTCAAGCGTCACCAAACAATTCCAACAACGGTACATTCAGCGTTCTTACACTCCACTTGGAGAACCATACGCTTCCATTTTGGAAAAACTACTCAAGCAGGGGGTCCTCAATCTCCCTCCAATCCGACCACCTCAATTTGACCCTTCAAAAGCCATCCCTACATGGTATAGGGAGGCCGACTTCTGTCCCTTTCATCGCGTCCAAGGCCATGACATCGACAACTGCTGAACTTTCAAAAACATCATCCAAAACATGATCGACAAGGGGGATCTTATTTTAGATAACCCGAACGCCCCACCTAACCAACATATCGACATCTTCAAACAACCATTTCCGAATCATCCGCCTACTCAAAACAACATCCAGACTTTGACCAACGACCCCCAAGACCATGACATTCACACGATTAGCACTATCTTTCCCCTTGTCCTTGACCAACCTCTTCCATTGAAGGATGAAGAACCTTCTTCTCCTACTAGTCCTCCATCTACCTCTCTTGTATTGGAGGACGCTTTGACCACATCAACGCCATCAAGCCCACCTCCATCCGAAGACCTTACCTTGCCTACTCCTCAACTACAAGGCACGATCATCCATGCCCTCTGCCCACTTGAGGAGCCGCCCTCTCTTATTTCTTCTCCACCAAGAGAAGAACCAGTCTCTCCACCCATTTCAACCAAGGAAGACCCAGTCACGATTTCCTCTTGCCCTTTGTGTGAGATTTCTACATCTCACTCACCTCCGTCCACATCTAAACCCAAACCCATATCTAACCTCGCCTCGCACAATGGTGGCCCTCGACCCAAACCAACGAAGACTACTAGACCACATCGGAGGACTCCTCCTCCACCTTCGTCATTGCCCTTTATCTTGGGCCCGCATCCGTCCACTTTAATAGGAGTGCTTCCCACTCCCATCTTTCACAGAGGCAATTTGCCTCCATTACTCCCTCATCCCATCAGACATACATCTCATCCAAACCTTCGACCTATGCCTCCTTCGCCTCCCAAACCAACGTCACCAACCCTCACTGCAATAAAATATCCTGACCCGTTAGCAGGTTCATATGCCTTCCTCTTACAGCAATTGTTGCAGTCCTCTCGCCTCAATCTCTCGCCTCTTAGACAATATCAATCTCTCAGACCTAAACCACCATGGTTCGATGACACTCACATTTGTGCGTATCATTACATGCCTGGGCACGACATTGAGCATTGTCATGCCCTCAAGGTCGTCGTTCACCAATGTTTGGAGAATGACACCTCTCTTCTCAACCACATCATCAACAAACCTTCAACACCACCTCACTCATCAACTCTCGGATCAAGGCCATCTTGGTTTGACAACTCTAAGTTCTGCCACTATCATCACACTCTGAGACATGACACTGAGCGTTGTTGCGCTCTTAAAGCTGTCATTCGTCAGCACCGGAAAAAGGATTCCCTTCTCATCAAGGATCCTCTTGACCACCTTTTCGACAAAACATTAACCCCGACTCATGCCTCTCCAACCTCATCACCTAAATCGGGATCTCCACGCTGGAATATGGTCCCTTTGCCACCTTTGACCCCCTTATTTGACATTAACACCGTCCATCTGACCACTAAACCTCAACCGACCTTAACCAATCTTTCAAACATTCTCCCTACCCACTGGGGGAATTCATCCTTCATCCGAACCTCGACCAACTCTTCAACCCAGTCTCTACCACATATCAATCACTCATCTCGACCAAGTGTCTATCGACCCAACCCCCGACCAATTATTTGACCAGTCTCAACCCAACTTCAACCAAATATCAAGCAACCAGACCTCTCGACCAAACATTCAACCTTTTTCAACCAACCAACGACAATGTCAACCAACTTCACATCTATCAATCAACACCTGACCAATCTGGAAAGAGGCAAATTGGGGCAAGTTTGCTCCTAATTGACTTGGACCTTATCATAACATACAAGCATGGCCCAGGGTCTTATTAGACCTTAAACCCCTTTTTATGTCTTGCATCTTCAACCATTCTTCTGTTAGTTGAGTACTCGTATACTTGACACGTAACTTGAGCTCGTCCCTTAAGCAATCCTCGTCCTCTTAATCCTCATCCCTTTCAACCCTATTTCCCTTTAACAATTCTTATAACCCTTTTATGCTGTATGGATGCTTTGTCCTCATAAAAGGGGAGTCCTTGCACTTCTACAGTCTTGTCCATGACTCTAATCAGCAAATCAAAAAAATCAAGATGTCAAAACATAATCCAAGGTCACAAAATCAAAGCAAAAATATAGACCACTCCCTCGAAGGATGGCTATGACTAAATCTTGCTACAAAAAGCAACTTTTCTTAGAAGCTTCCCACATTGATCAGCTTCGCAACATGACCACTACATTAAAAGACATCTCTATGTAGGCTTCCCGCATCGATCAGCCTGCCGTAAAAAAAAAAAAAAAAAAAACGGGTCATGGACTTGGCTTGTAGTTGTCTCAGGATCTCCTATAAAAAGGGGCAAGGTTATTCCTGCTCTTAAACTAGGTTACCCTATCCACCTCCTATCACCTGCTCAGGGGACTTTGAGCTCACTTTAATGTCAAAGTGATTCGATTACCGTTCTAACACCACACTGGTCAACGACGTAATGCATGAACGGGGCTTTTGTTCTAATAACCCCTATCTATGCTTCCTTTCTGGTCCTTGTCAATGAAAGAGCAATTTGCCTTTCACCTTTTCTCTACACTTTGGTCACATTTAACCACATCAATTGTCGACTCATCCTTAACCAAGCCATTTTCATCATTTTCAGCTGACATCATCCTAGTCCATTTCACATAGTTTCTATGGACACCAATACACATGGAAACTACCGACCAGACCCAATTTATGTTAAGCATAAACCAATACTTGCTGAAGCATAAATAGACTTCCATTCATTTTTAACATGCATCCATCACGACTATGGAAACTCACTAGAGATGAAAGCCTCTCGACCCCTATGACATCTATAGCATCATCTTACCCTCGTCATTTCAACACATGACCAAACTCATCATCGACCATTTTGACCCTCACAGTCCGAACTACATTGGTCTGAGGCCCTATGACCAGGGCTATGTAGGCAGCACTCAGATACCACATCTTCTGAGGTTAGCTCGACCACCCCCGTTTGTTCGTCTCTTTGATGGACAAACCTTCCCTTCTATGACTTTGATCAAGACCAATCAACCTCTTTGACCCTTCCTCCCTTTTTAGGGAGAACTATATCGGCCTGAGGCCCTTCACACAAGGGCTATGTAGGTAGCACTCAGTTGACATGACGTTTTCTGAGGTTAGCTCGGCCGCATCCTTTCGTCCATCCATCCCCCTGACCAATGACCATTGGAGATCATGCCTATCTCCTCCGACCTCGACCACTTCCAAGACATTATTGCCTTGGTTGTTTTTGCATATTTGCTACCTCATGACTGGTTAGCAGAATTGTGCGCAGACCTTTTTGGACCCTCACAAGTATAGGATCGCAAGCCGGTTGATCCACACTACTTGTGACTTTTTCATGTCTCTGGGAGCACTTCCTGAGCCCTGGATACCTGGAACACGATGACCATTTGGAGCTTCGGCTTAGATTGAGTGACCCGATCAGCAGACGACTAAATGCTGGGGCCTGGTTACTTCAATTTTGGCACTCCTTGACCCTCGACATGTGACAATTTGACCCTACCTGTCCCGTGATGTGGTATACGCGCAATCACGACTTTTGCAGCATTTTCACTCACTTCTCATCTTTCTCATCCACCTTTTGTCAAATCAGCACCCGACATCAGGTTCCCTTCCCTCGACTCCCGCTTTGAGGGGGAATACCTCATCCTTCCTTCGGAGAAATCCATATCATCTTTCACCTGGGGCAACCACCTCCTATTTTTGTCTTGCAGTTCATCCAGAACAACCAACAAGACAAAAAGGGGCAAATGTAGACACCTAAAAAGTGTCTAACTCTTGGTCTTCCTCTCTCCCCTTGGTCCCTTGCCACTTCGACTATCCCTAACCTACCTAGGTCTTATTAATTGAAAATAATCATCTATTTTTAATTAAATAAGTCCATTTTTCCCTCTCCTTGCCACCTCGCCACCCTAGGATACCCTCCTTGGATCCCCTTCATTCCCCACATGGCCATTTAATGCCTAAGTCTCCCATTCCAACCTCTCCTCTCGCTCATTTAACCCCCGTCGACCATTTCATCCTCGCATTCATTTGACCTGGCGGCTGGAAAATGGATAGAAGGCTATTTTTAGCTTTTTTTTGGCCTTTTAGCGACCGACGTCGGTCAGCCTTCGGCCGACGTCGGCGATATTGCCGGCATCGACACCTTTCATAACAGCTTCTGCACCGTTATCTCTTCCTCTTGGCTCCTCTTCGCATCTCTGTGTTTCTCCCTGGCATCCCGACTCTTCAACCTTCGTATCAGACCCTTGTATCCATCCTTTCACTTGACCTCTCTCCCAATCAATCTGACTCTCTCCCTCAGGTACACAGCAAGCTCCTGCAAGTGAACAATAGGGATTCTTCATCAGCAATAGGCTTCACATCCGGCATCACCAGCAACCAGATCAACACCTTCTTCAGCAGGGCACAGGCAGCTAACCAAACCAATTAGACCCGGATTCCTATCTTCCTTATTGGCCTCCTTTATCTCTCTGTCCCTTTTCGACATTTTGTCCATTATCCTAGACCTCTGCACAGACCTTCAACTAAAACCAAACTCTCCCAGACCATTTTGTACGTCCACTGACCCGTCCACAGACTAAGCCCTGACCAGGACACTGACCAGACCCGTCTAGAGGCCATTGCCCCGACCGACGCTAGTCATTACCCCGACCGACGTCGGCACCTTCAACAACCGACATCGGCAGACCCGACCACCGACGCCAGTAGGACCACCGACGCCGGTGACTGCAACTAGGCCGACAGCTTCTTCCAGGTAAGCCTTTGCTTTCTTTTCTCTTTCAGTTTGCTATCATTTCAGTCTATTTTAGCATTCTGTCATTTATCAGTCATTTATCTTTTATCAAAATAGTGGGTTGACCTCCCTTAAGGAAGTTCTCATACTTCTGGGAACAAGCTTTCGCTTGGCAACCCACCGCCTATCCATCTAACGCCTTTTTGTCCAAGTTTTCTTCTTTGCAAGTGTCATTCCTCCACAGCCAAAGAGGGGTGCCCACAAACGTCTGGATTACGGTGCGCGATTTTTATCCAGGTACTTCACATGCCTTGTCCATTTATTTCTTTAGTTTCTTCTCTCTCTTTATAATCTGAAAAAGTAAATTAGCGATAGAAACAGTTGGAAGCCATTAAATTTTAATTATTTCAGTTATAAGTTTTGAGAAATAGAAAATGTAATTTATTGAGATTGAAAGCATTGTAATGTTCATTATTGTACCTTGTTGGAAGAAAGAAAATTTGTAATGATGGAATTTATAATTTTGATGGAAAAAAAATATTAAAAATTCTATCTTGATTGATTTATTAGAGTGATGCAAACAAAACTATCCTTTTTTATTTTAGTGTTTGAAATGACATACAATTCCTATAACCCAAAAAAAGACTAGTTTATTTTATACAAATTTTATTTTAATCAAATTTCATTTGGTCACTTATGTGATGTCACTAAACCCAAATCAAAAACATTAAAGTGGTGGTGGTGTAATAACCACTAGCGCAAGTTAACCACATGACCATGGGAAGAGGTCAGTGACCACCAAGATATTTACCTTGAGCCTTTGGGGGATCCCTTGGAGTGAAGAAATGTAGTGGAACCAGCTAAATGAAAGATACTCCATTGATAATTTTTAAATCCTTGTGTAGAATGGAGTTGGGAGTTGTAAAAGCTCAATAATGTTTTAAACCAGGATGGATGTAACATCTCATTCCTTAGGATGGGATTTAGGGCAATTTTCGGTGATTAACGTTATAAAGTATAATTAATATTTTTTGTTTTTATGTAATCAAGTATTGATTTGTTTTATATAGTTCATTTCTTATACAATTTGATGGAATAATTTTTAGTATCATGTTTATATTATCTTGTGATTTTGATATCATGATTTGAATAATTTTTATTTGTTAAATTTTCTATGGCATAGGTACATCCCTCAATGTGAGGGAGAACATTATCAGAGAGGAGGATCTAGATATGGACTATGTGCAAAAGAGAGAGAATCTCATAGACTAGTTTTGTATCATTCTATCTACATATTAGACATAGACATCTCCTTTCAATAGTTTGGCATGAGTAGTGACCATTTGAGTTTGGGCATTTGAATATATACTTAAAATGATTTGTATTCATGTTTACAATATAAATAAGTGTCTGAATGTTGAGAGTTCATGCTTGGTTGATGGGTTTTTTCATCAATTTTTTAATCATTTTCTAACTATATAATCCATATGTTATAATCATTGGATCTAAAACCCTTTTAACCATTGTATTTTTAGCGATTATGACCTTTTAGTTCACACACAATTATCCAATTCTAATCACAAATCATAAATTTTGAAATTAAATTTTAAATTAATATTATGATGCAACGTCAAGTGAATAGTTACCATTTCATAATCATTACATGATGTAATTTTAAGGACCCTCTATTAAAATTCCCCCATGATCATTTAATAATCTTCAATAATAAAATACTATGTAATGTGTTGTTGGATGAGTGACCTCCTAATTGTAACTTTTAGTATTATTAATTAAGTAATTTTATTAGTAAAATATATATTTTAGTATTAAACATATTGATATTATTATTAGATGATGATATAAACATATATGAAATTATTCATAATTGTAAATTAAGAAATGCAAAGAATAAATTAATAGATGAGACAACATAATGGTGAATGGCATAGAGGTGGATGGCATGGCACGACACTATGATTTTGGAATGTGTTGGAAATGTGGTTGTAAGTTAATCTACTTCATGCATATTTCCCTAACATGAAAACACTAAGAATTGTAAGTTAACCAAAATGCTTTAAATCTAGCCTATTTTAATTGACTAAGAACTATCCTGACATGAAATGACTAAAATCAACTTTAAATGCCACATGGAGCAATCAAGAGGGAGTCAAAGGCCACATGGGTTGTGCTTAAAAGAAGTTTGTTTTCAAATAAAATTCTTTTAGCCATTGTTTTCAATTAAAAGTTTTAAATTTAGTTGTGCACTCGTATTATATATTATAATAATTTATTGAGATAGTTAATAATTTTATTATTCTTTACTTTGTTATACTTTTCATTAAAAAGTAATAATTTATTCTTTTTAATTAATGAAATCATATAAATTAATATATTATTATGTTAATATTATAATTTTATGTGAAATATTTTTTACAATGATATTAAGGAATATTTTATTTAGTTATTAATAATTAGAAGATTTTTTTAGTATAATTAAAATATATATAGACTTTTTAAATAACATTTAAGTCTATTGTTATTATTTATTGTTTTTTTAGATTGATGTTAGAGATTTTACAGATCTCTGGTCTTTATAACATATGGTAACAAAAGAAAAAAATTGGTATGGGTTAACATTTGATTATGTTAAGGCATAATGACCAAACCGAAAGAACAAAATAAATTCAAAGATAAGGAAAATACTATCCTTATTACCATACAATCACTACTACAATACTTATTACAACATACTATCCAAAGTCTCAAAAAAGATCAGATAGACAATTACTAATTCCACCATTTTTCCATTAATTTTCAAGAAATCACTCACCATTAGTGACTTAGCTAAATTTTTGAAGTTGGTCATGTGTACCTCCTACTCCACCTCAAAAACTAAACCAACCATCGCTACCTCCTTCCCAGACTTTGCTCTAACTGCCTCCTATGGATGTGAGAAGACCAGATGCCTCTGAGTGTTACTCAGGTCATTTAGAAACTAAACTTTTCCTTTCCACCAAGGGAGTGACTTAAATAACCCCCTCACAACTCACTTTGTCAGTGATTTAATCACTTTCACTCGCTCCAGATTTCTTTTATGTGCCCTCCATTCCTCCAAACCCAGAATATGCTACAACAAATCCTAAACTTCAGGGATAAAAATGCCCTTGTTCCCTAATTTTTTTTTCTCTCATGCTCAAGCCTCATCAACTTCCTGAGCAAAATTCACTAAAACTAGAAATCTTGATTCCAAAGCATGAAAAAGAGAAAAAAGAATATAGCCCAAATTATCTTGTTACACTCCTAACCTATCGCATTTATTAGGATAGGAATAGCTGACTTGTGGCTTACTTATCCCTCTTTGATGCTATATCACATTTCTCTATGCATTCATTTGGTTAGTAGGTCAGCCTATGGAGTAACCATGGCCTAGATAGACTATAGACAGGAAATAGTGGGTAATTGTTTATCATCATATTGTGAATTCTGCTCTTATTAGAGCTTGTGGACGTTGCCCCCTTGAAGTGTCTTGTCTCTTATCATATATTATGATATATTTCTGTCATATTTGGATCTATTTCTACTATTCTACTTTATTGTTGAAGTAATTTCATTACAAGTGATATCAGAGCTGCAATTTGGGCAATCTTGTGGGCAAAACCCTAATTTTTTAAATTTGGATATATATAAAAAATGTTAGGAATTTTTATGCAATTTTTTTACTATAGGTGATAAATCAATAAATTAAGCTTCCATTAAAATTTTAGCTAATTTGGATCTGTTTTACAAAATTTATCACCATTTTAGGGTTTTTCATAAAATTGCTCTATAGTGCACAATTCAAAGAATTTTTTTGAGTTATTTACATTTTTGGAAATATGAGTAAATTTTGTCTTGGGTATGTTCTTTATATGTTATGATTTGAGGCCAACATAAGTCCAAAATCACTTGGTCAAAGCTGGGTCAAAAGTGCCAATCAGGGTCGACATTGTAAAGCCCTTTTATGACAGGTCCACAAACTTAGGGCCAAGGAAAGGGTGCTAAAACTCTAGGTAAAACTCCTAAAAAAGAATATATGGAGTCAAAATGGGGATGTACTATATCCTTTATACCATGGTTCTCTGACATAGATCACAAAGTGAGCCAGCTTGACTATATTGTGCAAGGCATTCAAAGTGAGATGCAAGGCATACAATCTAATATGAAATCCATAAAAGATAGTTTGGTAGATATCATGATGGATTTGAAAAATAATTAGTCAAATCATCCAACTATTACTATTGCACAACCCCACCAAGGTGGTCCTCCCAACTAGTCTACTTCAAATCCAACTACATTACCACAGAGGAACCTCTTACCAAAGGTGGATATGCACAAATTTGATGGAAAAGATCCACTCAATTAGATCAACAAATGGAGATTTTTTTTATCTACATCATATCCTAGGTGGATAGAAGGTTACCATGGCATCCTTGTATCTTGAACCTGATCAATTCATTTGGTATCAATGGTTGTGTGCTCAAAATAAAAAGATGACTCTCAATGTCACCCGGTTAGTTTTTACAGAGGAGCTGCAATTACACTATGGAAATAGTGTGATAGAGAATTACTTCAGCCAACTAGAAAAATTGTGATAGACTAGCTCAATCAAGGATTATATTCATCATTTTTAGAACCTATCCTTACATGTGGAGATAATTTCTGAGGATAACTTAAATGACCTATTTTTGGGTGGACTCAAGGCCCACATTCAACATGAGGTACACATGTTTAATCCACTTAAGATTTCTGATTCTATTATCATGGCATGTAGAGATGAAGAAAAATTCATAGCCAACAAGAAGTAGCCATTCACTCACTTCAAAGATCATAACATATCGACACAAACATTTCCTCCACCTACCAAATTGACCCCTTATCAAATTGAAGAGAAGCATGCAAAAAGATTATGTTTTAGTTGTGACATCAAGTGGAGCAAAGGACATAGATGTTCTGAGAAGAATTTATTCTACATTTATGGATCCAATGTAGATGAAGAAGAAGATGATGCCTCCAATGATGATGAGAAAGAGATAGAGGAGGTACCTGAAGATTCCCAACCAACAATCTCTTGTCATGAACTTACAGGTATTAGCACTCCACAAACTCTTAAGGTGGTGGGTTTCCTCAAGAAATAGAAGGTGAAAGTGTTGATTGATTCAGGGAGCACACATAACCTCATCAACCATAAGTTGGCCACTCGATTTAACTATTTCATCTACCTAACACTATAATTTTAGGTCATGATTACAGATGGTGGCACAATTAATTATTCAAGCAAATTCCATAGTATTAAGCTTGTTATGGATGAGTACAATCTTGATTCTCCTATGTTTTATATTCCCATGGGTAACATAGACATTGTTTTGGGATTCCAATGGCTCACAACCTTGGGTACCATTGAGAGGAAATTCCAAGAACTATTCATGCACTTTCATTCTAAAGGTAGGAAAATTGAACTACGTGGATTACAGGCAAAATATCCACAATTGATTAGTTCACATCAGATGACTAAGATGCTAAAAAAGAGGGTAGAGTGAATTATTGCATGATTATGTTCCATAGAAGTTCAACCCATGCAAAAATCTACACATCCTGATTTACAAATGATTCTTGATGACCACCCATCTATTTTTGGGGCCATGCCAAAAGGAGTACCACCAAAAAGAGAACATGATCATGCCATTCAACTACTTCCAAGGAGTCAACCACCAAATATTAGACCATATAGATATCCATATGCACAAAAGAGTGAAATCAAAAAGATGGTCCATGAGATGCTGGAGGCAGGGATCATCAAGCACAACCAAAGTGCATATTCATCATCAGTGGTCATGGTGCGAAAGAAGGATGACACATGGAGGATGTGCCTAGATTATAAGGAAATCAACAAGTACACCATCAAAGATAAGTTTCCTATTCTAGTAATTAATGATCTACTTGATGAGTTTCATGGTGATAATTATTTCACAAAATTGGATCTTTGCTTGGGGTACCATCAAATTAGAATCAAGGATGAAGATGTTCATAAAAATGCTTTTAGAATGCATGAGGGCCATTATGAGTTTTTGGTAATGCCCTTTGGTCTTACAAATGTACCATCTACTTTTCAGAGCTTGATGAACACTATTTTTAGGCCTTTTTTAAGGAAGTTTGTGCTAGTTTTCTTTGATGACATATTGATTTATAGTCAGACATGGGAAGCACATCTACAACATGTGAAACAGGTGTTGACAGTTTTGGAGAAGCATCAGCTTTATGTGAAGCCATCCAAATGTACTTTTGGAGTACAGGAGGTAGAGTACCTAGGTCACATTGTTTCCCATGAAGGTGTCAAAGTTGATTCCTTGAAGATCAAAGCTATGATGGAATGGCCCATGCCAAAAACTCTCAAAAACCTCTAAGGGTTCCTAGGACTAACAAGTTACTACTAAAGATTTGTCAAAGGTTATGGCATCATAGAGGCTCCACTCACTACATTGCTAAAGAAGGATGCCTTCCATTAGAATGATGCTGCCACCAAAGCATTTGAGAAACTGAAAGTAACTATGTGCACCACCCCAATTTTGGCTACTCTAGACTTCTCGAAAACATTCACTATTGAATGTGATGCTTTTGGATCTGGGTTGGGAGCAGTACTAATGTAGGAAGGAAGACCCATTGCATTTGAGATTCATCAATTCAAAGGTAAGAATCTTCAAAAACTTGTTTATGAGAAAGAAATGATGGCTATTATTCATGCATTTAAACAATAGAGGCCCTATCTTATGGGTAGACACTTTAAGGTGAAAACGGATCATGATAGTCTCAAATACTTTTTGGAGCAAATATTATCATCTGAGGAATAATAAAAGTGGGTAACCAAAATGTTGGGTTATGATTTTGAAATCATCTACAAGAAGGGTAAAGATAATGTAGTATCAGATGCATTATCCAGATGGGATACATCCATAGAAGCATTACTTTGTGCAATGTCCATGTTGCAAGTAGATTGGGTGGATGAAGCCAGGCTAGAATGGGAGCAAGACAAGGATACATTGGTTCTGATTTAGAATCTCCAGCAAGGTACTTTATCCTTTGAAAAAATTGAATGGAAAGGTAATGTACTATGGTATAAGGGTAGGTTATACTTGTGTAAAAATTCAAAGCTTAAGCATAAGATTCTTGAAGAGTTGCATGCATCTCCAATTGGGGGAAACTCAGGGTTCTTGAAAACTTATCACAGAATTAAGAAATGATTATTTTGGGAAGGACTCAAGGGATATGTACAAACATTTATGGCATAATGCTTGATATGCCAATAGAATAAAGGGGAGACAGTTAAGACCCCAGGTCTGTTACAACCGTTAGCAATTCCTAGTCAAAGGTGGGAGGAGGTTTCCATGGATTTCATCATAGGGTTGCCTTGTTCTAAAGGTAAGAATGTTATCTTGGTCATTATGGATAGGCTTACAAAATATGCCCATTTTTGTGCTCTCTCACACCCATTTTTAGCAAGTATAGTAGTAAATATTTTTTTGGAGGCAATTCTAAAATTACGTGGAACCCCAAAAATAATTGTAAGTGATCATGATCCTATTTTCACTAGTAATTTTTGGACTGAACTATTTTCCTATTTGGGTACTCAGCTAGCTCATAGCTCATCTTACCACCCCCAATCTGACAAACAAATAGAAGTGGTTAACAAATGTTTAGAAGGGTATCTCCATTTTTTTGTATCAGATAAACATGAGCATTGGGTTAAATGGCTACCACTTGCAAAATGGTGGTATAACATATCTTTCCATACCTCTTATAAAATGTCTCCATTTCTAGCACTATATGGTTACCATCCACCTTCCATCACCTTTTCATTAAAGGTACAAACCAAGGTTTGAGATGTGGAGGATCACATTCAGCATCAACAAGAGGTTCTAGCTAGTTTATGAGAGAATTTGGCCTTAGCACAAAATAGGATGAAACAACAAGCAGATCAACACCGTAGTGAGCAAAATTTTGAGGCAGGTGACTGGGTATTTATATGTTTGTAGCCTTGCAAGTAGATGTCCTTAAAGTAACATAAAAAGGACAACAAACTTGCTCCTAAGTATTATGGCCATTATCATATTTGTTAGAAAATTGGAAGTGTGGCCTACAAGCTTGAGTTACCTCATTCATCTCGCATACACCCATTATTTCATGTTTCCTATTTGAAGAAGGTCATTGGATAGAAATTTTTAGCCTAGATAGAGCTCCCAGAACTAAATGAATAAGGATGAGTCATTTTAGAATTAGAGAAGATCCTCCAAACATGTACTAAGAGGTTGAGAACCATAGAGCTTAGGGAATATCTGATCAAGTGGAAGAACTTGAGCAATGAGATGCAACTTGGGAAGTTGAAGATTTTTTTCAAAAACATCCAGAGTTGTTCAACATTGAGACAACATTGGTTTGAAGGGGAAGGGCATGCTACACCCCTAACCTATCACATGTATTAGGATATGAATATCCAACTTGTGGCTTACTTATCCCTCTTTGATGCTATATCAAATTTCTCCATGCATTCATTTGATTAGTAGTTCAGCCTATAGATTAACCATGGTCTAGATAGACTATATATAGGAGGTAGTGGGTAATTGTTTATCATCATATTGTGAATTTTTCTCTTATTGAAGCTTGTGGAGGTTGCCCCCTCGAAGTGGGTTGTCTCTTATCATATACTTTGCTATGTTTCAGTCATATTTGGATATATTTATGCTATTCTACTTTATTGTTGAAGTAATTTCATTACATATCCCTACTAGAGAAAGGAAGAATAGGAAACAGACCCAGAGGGAGAGTATCAATCTCTGACAATAAACCCAACCTATATTCAGTCCATACAAAAAATTCAACCAACATCTAAATTTGCTCTTTATCTGACATTCTCAAACATAGATTGCTTGTGAACAATGAAGCCAAGTCAGCTTTTATTCTTACCCTTTTGCTTACAACCAAATATTCTATCCCCAAAACATGCTCTATGGCTTCTACCACCTCCATCATAGGAATCCAAAAAACATTAAAAATATGTGTCCTAGATACAATGCCCACAAAAACCATCTTTCAATTTTTGGCTTTGCCAAAAATCATCAGCCACCCCATAGATTCAACATAGAATTGATCCATCTCTCCAACTCACAAAGAAAAATGGCCCCAAAACCAATTACTAAACCCATATAGAAAGTGTGTGTGCTATCATTATGCTCTAAATCTATGCAATAAATTCACATGCATGAGATCTTACAATGGCAATAATGAAATAATCAAGGCATGTCCTCTAACTTGAAAGTCAGGATATCATCCACCGTCGAAGCCCAACATAAATCATGTCTGTAGACACGTTAGCTTTAAAATTAGGGACAACACATTTTATTTTTTTAAAGAATTAAAAAACATGATATTTTTATTTTTATTAAAAATAAATAAAAATACAAATCAGGACATTAAAGCTCATAGATCAATTTGATCAAAATCCTTGTAGTCTTCCCAACTTGTTCTAACATTATCCATTCTTACATCCATAGTTTGATCAATCACTACATTAGCAAGAAAGTCAACAACTTTATTGCTTTCCCAAAAATAATGGGAATAGGACCAGTCTTCAAATTTTTCAATTTTGGCTAGATAATATCTAAAATATTCATAATTTTCCAAAATTTAGCCCTTTGAATATTCAGAGCTTGAATCACAACTTGAGATTTACCTTCAATTTCTAGGAAATAAATACCACGTTCTAAAGCCATCTCCACTCTAGCTACCAAAGCCTAGGTCTCAGATTCATTATTGGTTTCATCTGGAAGTTTCAAAGATAATGCTCTAATTAGAGAACCACTACAATCCTTTATCACACACCCTACACTAGAAGTCCCTGGGTTTTCTTTGCAAACCCCATCAAATTTTAGTTTAAACCAATCACATTTAAGTGAATTCCATATTGTATCCTTTCTATTTTTATTATCTTTCATATTTACCATTAACCCATTAATGGGAGGAAGTTTGATATGTTTCCAATTTTCACACATTTTCATATCCCATTGAGTCAACATACCTTATTTTCTTTGAAATTGAGAAGATACAACTTCAAAAATGGAAAGTTTCATTTCTCTCAAAATTACGTGCAATGGGTGAGATTTGTTTTCAAAGATCCGAGCATTCCTTTCTTTCCACACCATCCAAATTAAAATGATCGAGCTACATCTCCATAAGTGAAATAAGGAATTCTTCACATCCCCCACCAGCCAAGAAGCAAAGGCTTGAAAAAGAGTCTTAGACCAGGCCCAAGACCAATTGAATTTGTTACAAATTCAAATCCAACACCAATTTATAAAATAATAGCTATATAGAAGATGGTCAGCAGATTCCTCTTTTTTCTTGCATAAGCAACAACTAGAAAGATCCACAGACCTGATTTTCTTCCATCGATTTTGAGTAAGAACATGGACATGAATTTCCAACCATGCAAAGGCACCTACTTTCTACATACCTTATTTACTCTAGCAAAGAAAACTTACCTAACTTAAATAATCATATTTAGTTTCTGCCATTTGATAGCCTAATTTGACTGAATACAAACTTGAGTTTGCTCTAATCTAGTGTAGCTAGTCTTCTTGATTCTTTAATAAAAAAATCCTTTTCCTGAGACATGTCTCTAAGGATAAAGCCTCCTCATGCAGGACAAGAAGGTCTTGCAAACTTTTTTGCCGGTAATATACTCTTCTTGAATGTGGATCAAATAATACATAATCACTCACTTTCACACCCCACTAATTTTTAAGAAGAGTTTTAATCTAACTATTAGAAAAATCCTTCACCAAAGGGTGATGACCATTCCATGAATCATTCCAAAAATCTACCTTTTTTCCATTGTTGACAGTCCATGAAACATGTGTTATAATCAGCCTGTATTTTAGCATAAAGTTCTAAACATGAGATCCTATGAGAGGATTCAAAAATGACACCATACGCTTAGGGGAGTCTGAATCTACATACTTAGTTTGAATAAGTCTGCACCACATTCTACCTAAATCAAAAACCATTTTCTAGACCAATTTAGCTCCTAAAGCAAAATTTTGAAGATGAAGATCCTTGATACCCACACCCCCTTTCTTTTTCCTCTAGAAAACATGCTCCCATTTCATAAAAGTATTTTTTTAATCTTCTCCATAGTGTCATGAAATAAAATACTTCATGATCTTATTTATGGAATTTATAACTTGCTCCAGAGGACAAAGAAATGAAAAGCAACGGGTCAGAAGAGTATTGAGAACTACTTTGATTAGAGTTATCCTGCCAGCCAACAAAATCCATCTTCCTTTATAGGAGCTCAAACAGGCCTTAAAACTTTCAAGAAGTTTTTTACAATTATCAAAGGATCGAACCCCTTTGAAAAAAAGAACCCCCAGATATTTGTTTAAAAATTTCCCAATTTTAAAACCTAGAATCCTACTTAAATTTTTTTCAATTCTGTGACAATAATTTACAAAATAAATTTAAGACTTACCTTCATTAACTCTTTGCCCATAAGCTTCTTCATAACATCTCAAGATTCTTTTGAATTCCAAAGATTCTTTTCCAAAAATAAAAGTATTATTTACAAGTTGATGATGTGTAAGAGTTTCAAAATTGTCTACAATTTAAAGACCATGTAACTTTTCTCAAACTTACGCCACACAAACAAATATTCTTAAGGCTCTACCATAAGTATAAAAATAAAATTTGATAAAGGATCCCCTTACCTCAAACCTATGGAGATAGAGAAGAAACCAGATGGGCTACCATTTACTAACAATGAGAATTTTGGATTTGAAATGCAGCCAAAAACCCAATCACACCAGTCTTTGCTAAACCCAAACCTCAACAAAATCTTAAACAAAAATATCTAATTTCCTCTATCATAAGCTTTAATTACATCTAATTTTATCATCATAAATTTTTGATGATTATGGATCAAACAATTCATCATTTTATGAGCTTAAATAATACCTTCTTGGATACTTCTTCCTGGCACAAACCCAGTTGTTCTCCAAAAATCATTTTTTCTAGGAAAGGTTTCATTCTCTCAGCAATGGCTTTTGAGATGATCTTATAAATAGTATTACACAAAGTAACAGGTCTAAAGTCCAAGAAATAAGATTGAGATTCACCTTTTGAAAATAAATATATAAAGGTAATATTCAGCTTTGGGTTCACTTTTTTCTTCTTTCTTGATTCTTCCACCATCTCCCAAACCTCAACACCAACCACCTCCCAAAAATGTTGGAAAAAGGATATAGGAAAACTATTTGGACTAGGATCTTTATCTCAGGGCATAGATAAAACCAACCCCCTAATTTATTCTAAATAAAATGAAGCCAACATCTTATCATTCATATCATGAGATATTTCTTTAAGAATAAACTCTAGAAATTCATTCTACGCTCTCAAGTTTGAAAATTCTTGATCATTTAATAATGTTTGAAAGAATAGAACTGATTCCATCTGAATTAATTCAAGATATTCTAAAACCACCCCTTACCTGGATTGAATGTGATCAATCCTAGTTACCTTCCTCTTAGCTTTAACCGATTGATGAAAAAAGATTGAGTTTCTATCCTCCCTTGATTTCTATTTCCAAAAGATTTCTTCCCTGCAAAGGATTTCCTCATAGTCATTGATCAAAGATTTTTCAAGATGATAATCTTCCACATCCATCCCCCATTTTAAAATTTTATCATTCAACTTATTTAACTCAACTTCAATCCTTATTTTTTCTTTAAAAATGTTTTTAAAGTGCTCATGATTCCACACCTTTAGTTTTTCTTTCACAAATTTCAATATTTGAAACATCTAAAACATCTTGGAGCCTTGAGGATCTAAACATTGGATCCACCATTCCTTAACTAGATTAAAGATATAAGGAACTTGAAGCCACATCAATTCAAATTTGAACATGCATCTTTTCAGGGGGGAATCAAAATCTATGTTCAAAGCAATAGTTTAATGATCTGACCCAATATGTTGCAAAATCCAATAAAGCAATTTTATATTACATTGATTCCAATTAGAATCAATCAAAAACCTATCCATTATCTCCAAAATATTGTCCTTGCCTAACAATCTATTATTCCAGGTAAACCAACCTGAATTAGGAGTAACATCTTCAAGATCATTCTAAGAAATAAATAATCCAAAATCTTGAATCACCTGAGAGCTTGAGAATACTCCTCTTTGATTATCCTTCTAGCTCAAGATAGAATTAAAATCACCTGCAAGAACTAAATTTTCCATCTAAAAATCCTTTTAAAAGGATGAAATATCTGCCTACAAAAAAAAATTCAACAACACTCCCTATGACCCATAGATATTGAACAAAAAAATTGTAAATTTGATTTAAAGCTCGAGATTTTACCCACTTGCCAATGTTGACTTGAAGCCAAAAATTCTAATCTAGAAGATAAGGGTGAGAAAATAATATCCAAACCTCAGACTCTCCAATCGCTTCCACAAAAACTCCAAGCCAACAATGCCCAAATGAACTCAAAAAGCCTTCTACTTCTACCTTGTTAAGTTTAGTTTCTTGCAACAACAAAATATCTAGTTTCTCAATATTGGTTAGATGCTTAATCAAGCATATTTTTTTAGTGGCATTCAAACCCATAACATTCCAAGAAATAACATTCATGTTTCAAGAGGAGGCAGTTCCACCCCTCGCTTTGCAACATCCAAAAAGTCTTCTAGAATGCCCTATTTTCTTGTTAAAACTTCACCTACAATGAGAGATTTTTTTTGCCTCACCCACTTTGCGGTCCCCAATTAGGGTTTTAAATATTACTTTGAGACTGAGAGATAGAAATATTTTATTTAGAGTTTAAATCCCCTTCAGAATCTTCTTCCAATTCTTCTTCATTATCTGACCCCTCCTTATTAGAACTGATAACCTCCTAAGCTACTACCTCTAAAATTCTCAACTCATTGCTATCATCAAAATTATCTAATTTTTCAATACTAGATCTCTAATGGAGAGAGATTATTTCTCAATAAAATCACAAATTTTTATCATTAAAGCTAAAGAGATTACTTAAGTTGTGCCTAACTTTACCAACAAATCCTCCATTGCCTTGATCTTTTGAGAATGATATTTCCAAGCATCCTTATCCTTATTATTTTGATCTAACCGAGGCTCCATTCCCTTTTGATTATGCTTTATCCCTTTTGGATCCTTCTTTGGTTTCCATTTAAGCCTTATCTTGATTGTTTTGGTTTGAAGAGGGTTCCTTTTATTTTTACAAAACTTCTAGATGTGCCCTAGTTGGTGACAATTATAACATCTAAAGGAAATATTTTTCACATCAATTCTTTGATGCCAAACCCTACCCCCTGTCTTAATTATCACAAAATATAGAATATCTTGATCCAAATCCAACTCAACCTTGAATCAATCATAAATGACTCTACCACCATTAAGCGAGGCTTCATCAATTTCCTCCACCATACCCACCAAGCCTCCCAAAGCTGCCAAATAATCTTCACTCCAATATTCTAGAGGAAGACCAAAAAATATTATCCAAACTAGATAACTGCCCTTTCTAGTTTTTAATGGATAAAAATTAGGGCTCCAATTTTGTATCTAAAGATCCAAACCATTCATAGACCAAGTTTTAAAATTCAAATCCTTTTCTTTCTCTTTTTTAGAAATAAATATCGCAACAAAGAAACCTTTTGGCAGAAAGCTCACCTCCACCTCCAAACCCTAATGATCTTTAATCTAGAGTTCAATAACTCCCACCACTTGCCATTTACCAATGCATTTACAAATTAGGGCATGATCAAATAGGAGTTGAATCTTTGCATTAAAAGGATCATAAGACCATTCTAGGATTTTGGCTTCTCCAATATTCACTCCATCCCCCAAGGGAACCCCTTTTTCAACCTCATGATTAACCAATGATTTATCTCCTACTTCCATCTTCTATGTTTCTTCAAAAAACTTTGTCCTCATCTCCCCATCATCATTAATCAACCTCGAAGAGTTATTTTTCCCCTCATGTTTCTTCAGGATCTATAGTTGTAACCCTACAAGCTTATCTTTCCAGTCGGCATCAATTTTTCTCACACTCACCTCTTCATCCCACCATTCTTGATCTTCCTCAATCACTGCTTCCAAAACCTTCCTTCTATCTTTTTTCCATGGTTCCCACCATATTTACCTTTTGCACTGGCCAAATTAATAATATTTAAAGGACTTATTCCTCACTAAAACACTATTCCCTTGCTTTTCTCATGCACACTTCCCTTCTTCTTTTCCTTTTCCTTCAAGCCCTCATTCTTCTTTGTGCCTTCCTTTGCTTGTTCCTTTGTGCATGTAATTTTATTCTCCAGCTCCTCCCTCTACCACCACTTATTTTTATTAGTAGTAACAACTCAAATTTATATTTATTAATATTTATTGATATTTAAAAAAAATCTATCCAAAAAATCTAAATTAACCAAATAGAAATTCAAATTTCTAAAATAAACTAATCGATACACCACTTATTATCATTACTAATAATAATTCAAATTTATTTTCCTTGCTACCACCTAGTTCTCATTTGGTGGGTAACTTCCAAGGCCTCCTCCAATAAACTACTCTTTGAATATGGGTTATTAGGCTAAAAATGACCTAAACGACACCATGCCTCAATGCCTCAGACACTAGGTATCCTACATACATTCTAGAGTCAGATCTGAAAGATTGATGGGCAAGATTAGTCTCAAAGAACTTCAAACATAGTAATTTCCTTGAGCTTATGAACTTTAGAAAGTTAATATTCTAATCAACTCAAACATCATTCACAGAGAGCGGTATGAATTCCCTACAGACTAAAACATGGATCAAAAATGCCAAGATAAACCAAAAATTTGGTGTAACAGTGCGAACCAGGCTATGATACCATTAAAGGGATGATTATTAAAATATATAGCCAAATAAGTGAAATCACATAGCCAAATATGAATATATTATGAGAAAGAGCATATTCACATAATCAACATAGTTTAACAAGATTTTAACCGTACATAGTCATAATCTTGCCAACTCTTCAGGATCAATAATTATAAACCTAAATTTGGTTTCATAAGCTATGCATAGCACAGAAGGCCGAATAGTCTAAAGACTCTTAGACCCTAAACCAAGTAGCTATCTAAACCAAAGACTCTAGATTCTTTTTCTAAGACTTGCAAACTATAGACTCTCTTCACTCTAAAACTCTGATGGTAGTGAATTGTTGAGTTGTGGAGCTAAAAGCTTCACCAAATGAGCAAATGCAAGGTTGTTGTAATTACACAGTCGTTGGCATTGGTCAGGGATCGACCAAAGGCTGCCAACGTCGGTTATGGATTGGCTGACGTCGATCATGTGCAAGCAGACAGGGACCGACATCAGTCACCTGTGTGTTCCAGAAGTCTATTTTCGTGGATGAACAAATTGTTTGCATGATAAGTTTAACTGTTAGTATTGAGTCTGCATTTCTATTTTTGGTAGGACTAATTTGAACCTTTGATTAAGAGGTGTATCTAACGGTGGAGAATGCATAGCTCATGAATCCTAGTATTATATAATAGGGATAGATCTTCATAGCTTGTAAGGTATGAGAAAAAGGGTGAATCAATTCAAGTATCTGAATTGTGTTTGTAATTGAGAGAGAGAACTCTTAAGGGAAAGAGATCTATACATTTGAGAGGTGTGGAAGAAAGAGATATTTCTTCAATTGTATTTCCTTCTAGAAGAGTTTAATACAAGTTTTCATTGTTTCTTGTATCTCTTATTCTTTGCTGATTCTGATTTCTAATTACTTATTATTCTGGTTTAATTCCATGTTTAGTTGCTTACACAAAAGCAATCAATTGTATCTATAAGATCCTAACAAGTGGTATCAGATCTTGGGTTCACTAATAGGTTGTATCAGATCGGGTTAGTGTGTGTTGATTACAGGTCACTCACAGGGGGTTCTATTTGAGTGGGAGTATAGCAATGGCAGAAGAAAGTAAACTAAGAATGGAGAAGTTTAATGGCAAGAATTATCAATTATGGAGGATGTAGATAGAAGATTATCTGTATCAGAAAGATCTGTACTTACCATTGGGTGGAGTTTCAAGCAAGCCCACAGATATGCAAGATGAAGAATGGAATTTTCTTGATAGAAAGGCTATGGGATCAATAAGGTTGAGCCTGGCATCTTCTGTGATCTCCAACTTATCATAGGCAAAGACAACGGTAGAGTTAATGGATACTTTAGCAAATTTATATGAAAACCCCTCAACTTCAAATAAGGTATATCTTATGAAGTAGTTATTTAATTTTCAAATGTAGGAAGGTGGATCTATATCTAATCATCTTAATGATTTCTATGCAATAGTAAATCAGTGAAATTCAGTCAAAATAGGTTTTGATGATGAAATTAAGGCTCTCTTAATATTATGCTCTTTACCTGAAAGTTGGCATAGTTTGGTAATGGCAGTTAGTAATATTGCATCTGCTACAAATATCTTGAAAGTAGATAATGTTGTTAGTGTAATCTTGAATGAAGAAATTCCTAGGAAAAGCACAGAGGAAACATCAAGTAATGCTTTAAGTATTGAAAGCAGGGGAAGGTGTAGACACCTAAATCGTGTCTACTCCTTGGTCCTTTCTCCCTCCTCTTCCCCCCTTGGTCCATTCCTAACCCATTCCTAACCCATTCAATTACTAATTTAAAATAATAAACTTATTTCGAATTAACCCCCCCTCCTTTTACACATCACCATGACACCTCACCTAAGACACCTTGCCTTAGACTAATTCCCATCCTATGACTCACCCAAGACCTATTCTTACTTCTCTCTAACCGCCAAACAAACTCTCATGCACATTTATCCTTACCTTCGACATTCCTCAACCGATTATGCACTTGGCAGATGTAGAACGGGCTCACTGGGCCTTTTTACGCATTCTACACCCGCTGACGTCGATCAACTATCGGCCGACGTCGGTGGGATCGCCGATGTCGATTTACTTAAATTGGCATCTAACCTCTTCCAAGGCTAATCACAATTTTTGGGTAATCGGCTAATCACAATTTCTAGCCTAATCACAAAAATCACAACATCACGCGTCTAATCACGAATTCTTCAATCTTCAGTCTTCGACCATTTGCCAATCTGCTAATCTCTCAGCCAAGCCTCTCACTCTCTCCCTCAGGTGCAGCAACAGGTATTTTGCATCAGACTTCTACATCAACAGCAGGTACAACATCAACAACACTCTTTCGATAGGCATAGGTATGTATACTCTCTGTGTTTTCATTGTCTTTGGAATTATAGCTTTTAGGTAATATCTCCCCCCTTCAACACTTCTATCTTCTTAGACCAGACTAGAGCTGAATCCCATCTCTCTGTTGCCTCTGTCCTCAGACCATACACTCTGCCCATTTAACCAGACTATCAGAGCTAGACCCCAGACCATTCAACCAGGCCCAAACTCTGTCTCAGACTCGTCCATGGACCATTCTGCACAACCAGACCTTGTCCACAGTCTAGAAACTTGCCCAGACTTCGACTACAGGCCACTGCCCTGACCGACGCTGGTCATTACCCCAACCGACGTCGGTAGACCAGACAACCAACACTGGCAACATCCCTGACTTCGGCGATTGTAACCAGGCTGACGGCTTCTTTCAGGTAATCCTTTGCTTTCCTTTTTCATTCCAGTCTTTTATCATTACTTTATTATTCTGTCATTTATCAGACTCTTTTTCTATTGACTAGTGGGTTGACCTCCCTTAAGAAAGTTTTCATACTTCTGGGATCAAGCTTTTGCTTGGCAACCCACCATCTCGTTATCTAACACCTCCTTTGTCCAAGTCTCTTTCTTTGCAGGTGTCATTCCTCCACAGCCAAAGAGGATTACTCACAGTGTCTGGATTACGGTGCGCAGACTACATCCAGGTACACAAGCCTTGACCATATCTCTTAGTTTCTTAATTCTTCTTTGAATATAGAAAGCAAAATTTGAATAGAAACAGAAGGTAAAAAGAGAACTGTAAGCAAGGGAGATTAAGGTCTAAGTCAAAGATGAGAGGTAGATCCAAATCCAGAAATGGAAGAAAAATAACCTGCTGGAATTGTGGAAAGATAGGGCATGCAAAGAAAGATTGTTGGTTGCTGGTTAAAGAAGAAAATCAGCATGAAGGTAAAGAAGTAAAAGTTGCAGGTATTTTTGTACAAGATGCTCTTATATTTTCTTTGGATAATAAAATAGAATCTTGGGTTTTAGATTTTGGTGCCTCTTTCCATGCAACCCAAATAGAGAATATTTCAATGATTATGTCCAGGGAGATTTTGGAATAGTTTATTTAGGGGATGATGAGCCTTGTAAAATTGTTGGCAAAGGAAAAGTGCAGCTGAAATTGTAGAATGGCAACACATGGGTGTTGAAGGATGTCATGCATGTACCCATCCTAAAGAGGAATCTGATTTCTACAGGAAAGTTGGGGGATGAGGGTTGCACATTAACTCTCACAGTTGAATCTTGGAAGGTTTCCAAGGGTGCACTTGTATTAGCCAGAGGTAAGAGAGTAGGTACTCTCTATTTATGTAATTGTATTACTGATCATTCTCCTTCTGTATTATCTACTTCAGATGTAGATGCAAAGTTGTGGCACTATAGGCTTGGCCACATGAGTGAGAAGGGAATGAGTGTTCTTAAGTCAAAAGGTAAGCTTTCAGATTTGGAAAGCATAAATCTAGATTTCTGTGAGCATTGTATTTTTAAGAAATAGAAGAGAGTGAGATTTCTCAAAACTGGGTCAACAAAGAAGAAGCACAAGTTGGAGCTTGTTCACACAGACGTGTGGGGACCAGCACAAGTAGCTTCTATTGGAGGATCACAGTATTATGTTTCTTTCATTGATGATGCTACAAGAAAGGTATGGGTTTATTGCATAAGGAAGAAATCTAATGTTTTTGATACATTTAAGAAATGGAAAGCTTTGGTTGAGAATGAAACAAGTTTGAGATTGAAGTGCCTTAGATCTGACAATGGTGGTGAGTACTACAGCAATAAATTTAAAAGTTACTATTCTATGAGTGGAATACACAGGAAAAGGATGGTTCCAAAGACACCTAAACAAAATGGAGTTGTTGAAAGGATGAATAGAACAATATTGGAGCATGCACGAAGTATGAGGTTGCATGTTGGTTTGCCCTTGCAGTTTTGGGTAGAAGCTGTAGATATTGTGGTTTACCTTATTAACAAAGGACCCTCTACTGCTCTGGATGGTGGAATTCTAAAAGAGGCTTGGATAGGTAAAAATGTAGATCTTTCATTTCTCATAGTTTTTGGTTCTGAAGCTTTTGTGCATGTTGATAAAGAAAATAGAAAGAAGCTGGATGCTAAATCTATGAGGTGCACTTTTATTGGTTATGGCTCTGGAGATTTTGGATTCTTGTTGTGGAATCTAGGAACTAATAAAATAATTAGAAGCTGTGATGTTGTTTTTAATGAGAAGGTGATGTACAGTGATCAGATCAAGAAGCTGAATAATTATGAGTAGGGCAATGTTGATTTGGACGAGGTGATGATCCAAAATGAGCTCGCGGGGAAGAATTTTCACACACAAGAAAACACAAACACCGACATCGATTAGGTAGGAACTGACATCACTCAAACAGGAATTGATGTTGGTCAGATAGTAACCAATGTCGGTCATGAAGGAACTGACGTTGGTCAGGTATAGACCAAGAGATGACTGGGATCAGTCACTGACAAAGAATTTGGGTGGACAGCAAGTAGTGAATGAGTCTCATACACCCATAAGGAGGTCAGAAAGGGTAAGTAAAACTCTAATTCGATATTCTCCTTATTTATTCTACTTGTTGCTCATTGATAGTGGAGAACTAGAGAGTTTTGATGAGGCAATGTAGGTAGAATCCCAGAAACAGTGAGCGCTTGGCATGAAAGAGGAAATTGATTCCTTGAAAGAGAACCAAATGTGAGATTTGGTTGAGTTGCCAGCTAGAAAGAGAGCACTAAAAAACAAATGGGTTTACAGGTTAAAGGAAGGTGAGAATGGACAAATGAGACATAAGGCCAGGTTGGTAGTAAAGGGATTTGCAAAGAAACCAAGTATTGATTTTGGTGAAATTTTTTCTCCTGTAGTAAAAATGACTTCTATTCGGACTATATTGTCTTTAGTTGCTATTGAGGATTTGCATCTTGAGCAGCTTGATGTTAAGATAGTGTTTCTTTATGGAGATTTGGATGAAGACATATATATGGATCAGCCGAAAGGTTTTGAGGTCAAAGGTAAGGAGAAACTTGTGTGCAGGTTGAAGAAAAGCTTATATGGTCTTAAGCAGGCTCCAAGACAATGGTATTTGAGGTTTGACAGGTTTATGATAGAGCATGGCTTTAGTAGATGTCAATCTGATCATTGTGTTTATTTTAAGAGATTAGATAATGGTAGATATATTATCCTGTTGTTGTATGTAGATGATATGCTTGTTGCAGGTTCACACATGCAGGATATTAAGGAGCTTAAGGTAAAATTAGCTCACACATTTTCCATGAAGGATTTAGGAGAAGCAAAGAAAATCCTTGGCATGAGTATTAATAGAGACAAGAAAAATCATAGTTTGATTTTGTCTCAAGAGGATTATGTGAACAAGGTGTTGGAAAGGTTCAATATGTAGGATGCAAAACCAGTAAGCACACCTATGGCTGGACACTTCAAGTTGAGCAAAGAACAGTGTCCTAAATCACATGATGAGGTGGAGTACATGAGTAGAGGTCCATATGCTTCCATAGTTGGGAGCTTAATGTATGTAATGGTATGTACCAGACCTGATATTGCCCAAGTAGTGGGATTTTTCAGCATGTTTATGGCCAATCCAAGGAAGAAACACTGGAAAGCAGTTCAGTGGATTCTCAAATATCTGAGAGGGACCAACAGTAGGCATTTATGCTATGGAGGGTCAAACACTTCTCTACATGGGTATGTAGATGCGGATATGGCAGGTGACTTGGATGGCAGGAGAAGCACCACAGGTTATGTGTTCACTATTGGTGGAATGGTAGTTAGCTAGATTTCAAAGTTCCAGAAGGTTGTTGCCTTGTCTACTACAGAGACAGAATACATTGCAGCCACAGAGGCTAGCAAGGAGATGATATGGATGACTCGATTCATGGAAGAGTTAGGAAAGGAGCAAGAGAGTTGCAGATTGTATAGTGATAGTCAAAGTGCAATTCATTTGGCAAAGAATTTATCCTTTCATTCAAGAACCAAACATATACAGCTTAGGTACCACTTCATTAGACAGGTATTGGAGGATGGTGAGTTGAAGCTGGAAAAGATCCATACAGATAAAAACCCTGCTGATATGTTAACAAAGCCAGTAACAAAGGAGAAGTTGAATCTTCATTCAACTTTTGTTGGTCTTCAAGATTGAACTTGAAGATGGAGAAACAAGCTAGAAGATGTTGCTGTACAGGTACAGGTGCAGCTGTTTATCTCCAAGTGGGAGATTGTTGAGTTGTGGAGCTAAAAGCTTCACCAAATGAGCAAATGCAAGGTTGTTGTAATTACACAGTCACCGACATTGGTTAGGGATCGACCAGAGGCTACCGATGTTGGTTATGGATTGGCTGGCGTCGGTCATGTGTAGGTAGATAGGGACCGATGTTGGTCACCTGTGCATTCCAAAAGTCTATTTTCGTGGATGAACAAATTGTTTGCATGATAAGTTTAACTGTTAGTATTGAGTCCATGTTTCTATTTTTGGCAAGACTGATTTGAACCTTTGATTAAGAGGTGTATCTAACGGTGGAGAATTCATAGCTCATGAATCCTAGTATTATATAATAGGGATAGATCTTCATAACTTGTAAGGTATGAGAAAAAGGGTGAATCAATTCAAGTAGCTGAATTATGTTTGTAATTGAGAGAGAGAACTCTTGAGGGAAAGAGATCTGTACATCTGAGAGGTGTGGAAGAAAGAGAGATTTTTTTAATTGTATTTCCTTCTGGAAGAGTTTAATACAAGTTTTCATTGTTTCTTGTATCTCTTATTCTTTGTTGATTCTGATTTCTAGTTACTTATTATTCTGGTTTAATTTAGTGTTTAGTTGCTTACACAAAAGTAATCAATTGTATATGTAAGATCCTAACATGAATGAACCCCAAACCCCCTATATATAAGGAGTTGGAAGAGATTTTCCATCATATCAGGGAGTAACCAGTCAAAGATAATCAAGAACTTAGGTTTGTTGGATGATAGCCCCATCCAATTAGGCGAAGTGAAAAAATCAAAAGATGTTTTGGTCATGTCATGCCAAAAGGCATACTGCCAGGGAGCATATATCAATAAAGTTAAAGAGGTTGATAGGCCACCCCCACCACATGTGATACTTTCCACTTTATTAGGATTCCCTAATCAAAACATGGAATAATATGAACACATGCTCTTATCATATCAAAACTTTATGAAAATAAAACATCTCATAGTTGTAAATGATAGAGGATAGGCCCACTCTATTAGCCATGAAGTGATAAGACCTTACCATGGGTCTCATGGTGTGATATAGATGGATCACACTCCAAGCTTTGTTATCTTAGTTAAATCATCTAAATCACTATATTAAAGGGATAGTGAATAAACCTTTAAATGCTTCCATCCATGCTTCCTACTAGGGACTTCCATAAGGACTTTCAACTGACATGTCAATGCTTATGTCATTCAAATAATCATTTGTATGGTAGGTACCATGTACATAGTTATCCCAAGAGTATGTAATGGACTTGTGGACATTTAGAATCAATCTTTCAATTTTATTTTGATGCATAGGATTTATTTGAAGAAACTCATCATCTAATTTGGTATCAGCATCCTCTGAAAGTTCATAGAATTTTCTCTGAAAGTTCATAGAATTTTCTCTGAAATTCATATCTAACTTTCCTTTTCTCATGATCATATGCACAATATTTTAAATAGAATTTGAATTCCATTTCATCATAAAGATGATCTCTAGTAAATTTGAATAACATATTGGTAGCATAAACACCTAAGTCTTTATGAACAACAAGTATTTTAAACCAGGGCCTCAAAGTGGTTGGAGCATTTTCTTCAAGCCATTTGTCCCATGTTAATTTTTCCCATTCATCATATTATATATTAACTAGTCTATCATGAAAGCTTCTTGTGAGCAAATTGGTACTCATGTGGATGTGAACTTCTTCATAAAAGATTGTCTTTGCTTTGATCATTCAAAATTTTGTAAGTGATAGATGGCCTCGAAGTATCATGATATTTTTATGATCCATGTCACAGAAGCTAGTCCAATTTATCTATGTAGCATCAGGAAACTTCTTGTATTCATTAACAAAGAAATATTTTGACAAAATATTTTCAATAACAAACTCAAGAAATTCTTCTTTGATCTAGGATTCTACCAGAATAAGAAGCCATTATTTCATCCTTTCCTTTTCTTCGGGTGTAAGGTCTTTTAGAATGGTATTATAATCAAATTTATTAGATCCTCCAGCATCCTAAAACATTAAAACATAATTAGTACAAAATTTATGAGAATACCATTTTGCTCCTTCCTTAGACATCAGATCAGTAAGGTAGTTAGCAGTTCCCGTTTTGTATTACACATCAAATTCAAAGTTAGAAAACCATAATGCCCATCGAGTCATTATCCAATTTCCAACTTGTTGGGTATGAGGTTCTTTTATTATATATTTTAACTACAACATATTTGTTCTTAAGAGAAACTTATTGGGGAGCAAAAATATCCTTAGTTTGAACATGCACATCTTAGGAGCTAACAATTCTTTTTTTTGGAGTGATAATTCCTTTGTGTTGGATTCCATATTCCACTACATTAATAGTAGACTTCCTCTTTTCCATTTTTATTTTTTTCCATAAGTATTCTTCCATATGCTTCATTTGAAGCATCTATTTTTAGGATCATTAAACCATCACTTGGTAATTTTAGATTTGGTAGTCCTTTCACCTTTTATTTAATTATTTTGATTGCATTTTTAATTTCATAGGTCCATGGGCTTGAATATTTTCTTAACCTTTGTTGTAATTTTTTCCTATCTTTGCCCTAATCTTTATAGAATGGGGAGCAGTAATTCAAAGATCTAAGAAATCTCTATAGTTGGGTTTTGTCCTTTATTTTGTCTAGAATTTTTCTTAAAGATTGCAAAATATGAGGTCGTAAAGAAATCTTATTTTGAAAAATATTCAACCCAAGAAATTCAATTTTTGTTTTTCCTATTTCCATTTTCTTATCACTTAATTCTAACCCATTCTGGTCACAGAGATTAGTAAATTCCTTCAAGTGTTGAAGATGACTATTTAAATCATTTGAGAGGACTAATATGTCATCAATATATACATCAAAGTGTTTAGCATAACCAAATATTCCATCCATTCTTTTTTGAAATTCAGAAGGGGAATTTTTTAATCCAAAAGGCATAACCTTCCATTCATAATCCCTGTCTAGGAATAACTAGACAAATACAATATTATAAGTATCCTTGGGTTCAAATGCAATTTTCCAAAATCCACTTTTCAAATCAAATTTAGAAAATATACAACATTCCTTTAGTTTGTTGATGAGTATAGTTTTATTGGGAATTGGATGTCTGACAGGTATAATCCAATCATTGAGATTTTTTTAATTTTTTACCAACCTCATTTTCCCTCTTTCTTGTTCTGAATGCTTGTTAACATAGAATGTAGGAGAAACCCATTCACTGTGACTTTTTGGTATTAGCCCTTTCTGTAGTAATTCTTTGATCTCTTCTTCTCCCATTTTAACTTGAGAGGGGCAAAAATGAATAATATTAGACTTAATACCTTTGGTATGATCAATACCAGATTTTAGATCAAGAGAAATAATATACTTACATTTATCCCAAAACCTTCTAGGATCATTGTCACATAATCCTTTAATTTTTGTAATAACAGTGTTCGAGATATCTTTTCTTCTTTCAAAATCTTGTACTATTCTATAAAATTTTTGTCTTCTCCTTCATGAGGTTTTACAACAATTCTTATCGTTGCTTGAGTCTTCCTAGGAATTTGGTATTCATTACCAAAGAAGCTTAATGACAAATGTTTACTATGAACAGTATAAGGCATAAACTGATTTAAGAAATTCATTCCTAAAATAATATCTATTATCATTTTGTCAAAGATCCATAATTTTACATATGCTTTAATGCCATTTTATTCTAACAAAACCCTAGGAGCAACTTTGTTTATAGTGGTCCTTGAACCATTGACAACAACAAAATCTAAAGAAGAATCATGCCACAAATATTATGGAATAGCTCCATATTTATCAATGCTCATGTTTTCTCAAGTATCAATTAAATAATCTTGGATTAATGGTTCACTATTTTGATCAATGATATTTATCGAGATAATGATTTGTTTTTATTCTCCAGCATAAAAACATCCTTGATTAGGAGGAATTTCTTCAAGGCTGATTTCTTTTACTAGGTCTTCAGAACATTTTATTAATTCATTAATATCCTGGGAGGTAGATTCTATTTTCAACTTTATGGCTCCAAGGATTTCAATAGATGGCTTTTGGTACTTTACCAGACTCTTTGTACTTGGATTTCTAGGCTTAGCCTTTTTTTCCTATCCCATTCATGTTTTGCATGTAACATTGAATTTTTGTGAAATTCAACAATTTGTTTTCCCCCAAGATCACCATGTTGGCTACATAATTGAGTAAGCTCAGCTTGGTATACAAGAATAAGATGGAGTGAGAGATTACGATTTTGAAGTAATAGCTCTAGTTTTTGCATTCTTGTTTCTCGATCAAAAGCCATCATCATGTTACAGTAATAGAGTTCAATCTTAGAATCATCAAAAGAATATTGTTCTTCAGATTGATTTACTTGATTTTCATCTTCACTAGAATAAATTTCATTCTCAGTAGGAATTGAATAAACATCACTATCTAAGTTGAATTCAGAAACAACTTGCATTTCTTCATTAGGAAGTATAGCTCTGATCTTTTTCACCTTTTTGTGGTACCTTTTCTTATTTGGGCACTTAGGATCTATATGACCTTCTTGACCACAGATATAACATTTTATTTTTCTTTTTCCTGAGATCATTCTTTTTGGTTTTGCATAAGTTTTTATTTTAGATAACCTCCTTTTATATCTAGGTTTTTCTTCATTCTTCCATTCATGAGATTTTGTTTTTCCCTTGTGGCATTCACAATTGGAGTTTTCAAATCCATAATATCCTAGTGGACCATGTCCACTATTTTTGCAGATTCTTTTATCAATGGATTTCATTTGTTTCTTAAGTAATTTGGAAACTCTTTATCCTTACACTAATTATAAAAATATTCTTTGATTGACTAGATAATCTGTCCTAGAGTCAATTTTGCAACTGTGGCTATTTCTCTAGTCATACCTTCTTTCTTAGTTGCTATAGAGGCCAATACTCCATTTGCGATTTCACTGGGAAGGGCATTAATAAACATGTGTTTAGTTTTTGGTTTTTGGCTATGTTTTGTTTTTCTTGCTAAAAGAGCAAAATCACACTTGAATTTATCCCAGTATTTCATATTATGGAGCTTCATCCTAAACAACTTATTATATTCAATAGCATCAACATTTACCATATCACCAACATATTCATAGATAATTGCCTCAGCAAAGTCTACTACTAAGGATCCTGATATAGTTCTTTGGTCTTCTGTAAGGGATAGCCACCATCCCTTTATGCTACCATCAAGGTTAGGAATAATAAGGTCCATGCCTTCTTCCTCAATTTTTCCAAATACAAGTTGTTGAGTTTTTGCCCATTTATGGAGTCTTTATATTAGACTCTAGATCCTGTATCTTATATCATTTCCTACTCCACACCATCCATCAATGTTTAGTGAATAAGGGAGTATATGAACTTGAGTTGGATCATCTAGTTGCCTTGGGTTTTCATTGGATATCTTGGTCTTGAGATTCAACACTACCAAAATTTCCTTGGGTAAAGGTTGCTCTGATCCTAGGCATGGCTAAAGACAAACTGGATGACTCAGTGTTGGAGGAGTATACTTCTTCCAAACATCTAGGTGCATTGGTAAGTATAACATTTTCCTCTTGCACACATGTCGGGCTGACGAGCAGGGACTCAGTCCAATCTTGTGAAGCATCCATGGGATCTAGAACCTCAAGGGTAACTAAGCTGTCTAGGTTTTAGTCTAACTCATCTAGTTCATTAAAATATAGGTAGGCTCCAGTGAAATTTTCTTTAATGATCTTTTTCTATTTTATGTCCTTAGATAATTTGACCAGCTCTTTAAAAATCTTTGTATTCTTATTAAGCCTTTCAAGCCTTTTGTAAATATCATCAAAGTTTTTCAATAGAGTAATTTTGGAAAATGACTCAATATTTATAAAATATCTTAGTTGTTTGATTTGTTTAGCATGATCATAAACTTGCTCTGTAGTAGGTTGTCTTAGTGGATTAATCCTTGAAGAAGTGCTTTCTTCTATCTTTACCATACTCAGAGGTTTTGATTTTGAAGATTTTTTCATGCTTTCTTATAGTTCATGTATCTAAGTTAGGATAAGTGAGGATGATCCTATTAAAGTATCAACCTTTTCTTGGAGTTCCTAGATTTTCTTTTTAGATTCCCCAGATCTAACATTTTCTTGATCATTTAATTTTATGACAACTTTTTCTATCTATTCAAGGCTATCATCCATTTTTCAGGTTTGTATATTTGTACTAGTAGTGACACTTAGAAGGTCAACCATCCCAGTATGGATGATTTTAAGCATATCATAGCCTTGTGTATCTGCCTTTATTAACATACTTAGATCCTCTTTTATCTCTTTAAGTTTTGTGGCTTATAAAGAGAGATCTAATTTTTGTTATGAGAGGACTTCTTCCACATGTTTTATTATGCCAGTGGCTTCATCTAACATTATTATTTGTTTTTCTTGGCCTTTATTTAGCTCAACCAATCCAAATTTAGTTGTAGTTATTGCTCCTTCGATCCTATTATTAGTATAGACTAGTGGAGCTAAGTCTTGAGTTTAGGCCAATGGTCTTTTTCAAGTGTTCCTAGATTCTTATCTAGAAAGCTTCTCATTTGGGAAATTTCAACATAAAGTTCATCAATTCAATAGGATAGCTTCAAGATATGCATAATATTGATTCAGATATCATGAGCCTAGTTTCATTGGTGCACTTGAGATGATGGAGGAGCTGTGCCTTGCATCCTTGCTAAAGACTTAAGCACAAAATCAAGGGGAAAATCATATTTTGAGCTACATTTGGATAATAAGATGCTCTAGGGAAGGTATTGTGTATGTTCTTTCTTTCAATATCTCTTAATTGTCATTTTCAAAACTCCGTCAAAAGAGTTAGCTTAGCTAGTTATGTTCTTATGCATTTTCTTGAATTTTTTTTACTAATGCTTGATTTAACTCACTTTGGAATCCATCTCTATATCTTGGTAGTCCCGTTGGGACCATGCATCCCATTCAAGTGAGGTAAATAACTTGGCATCTTTACAATTGCTAAAAGGTTCTTAAAAATCAAGTTTTTATCATTATTTTCCCATGTTTTTGATCTTTTATTGACACAATTTACATAGTGACTGATATCAGTTTTGTGTAATCGGTATCAGTCCTGTCTAACTAGCATCGATTCTTGTGCAGGGTAGCACATGGTAGAAATTTTTTTTTTTTAAGGATTTATTGAAAGATTACAAGTTGTTATTTTAGTTTTTTAAGTCTATCTAAATATTTTATTGCATGATCTAGAGCTTTGCTAGACATTTTATACTAATTTGAGCTAACAAAAGTTTTTTTATAAAACATTTTTTCCCTAAGGGTTCATAGGTAATCGACATCAGTTCTATTTCAATTGGCTTCAGTTTTTCTATGACCACCATCGGTCTTTTTATAATCGCCATCAGTCACTATTGACTGATGTCAATCTCTATATAATAAAAATAGAGAACCCAAGAGCAAGTTCTCAAATTTTACTTGTTTCATTGATAATTATGATTCAAAGTAGAAGGAAACCCTCTAACATTTACAAGTCACATGTGGAAAAGTTCCAAATTTAAACATGTTTAACTCTTAAAAACTTCTATTTGGTGCTTAAAACAAATTTAGATGGTTTATACTTATATTATTTTGTGAGAGTTTTTCAAAGTTTGCAACTAAGGCCAAGGGGCCAAAAATTTCATAAAACACTTCACTTTTGGTGAATAAAATTTACACTCACTTAAATTACAAGTTTTTAAAAGTGTGTTGTTTTATGGTAGATCATTTTATACTTGTTTATTTTCACAAATAAAGGATGCATGTATGCTCTCCCCCCGTCCCCTTTAGGGATCTTAGGTGACCAAAACTATTTCTTATTTACAATTTTACCTTGTCCAAGGCATAAAAATAATGTTGTTAATGCTCTCCCCAAAACCCATATATTTTGGGTGATCTAAACACAACCTTTAAGTCTTTTCATTTTATCATTTATTTTTATGCAACTTGGTTTGTGAGTGGGAGTTCATAGTCTCCTCACAAGTTCTTTAGGAAAGCTTTGACCTAGGGTTTTACCTCCTAGTATTATTTCAACCCCATTCCATGGTGGGGTATATAAATTAGGGCACGTATACTATGATTTCCAAGGATTGAGTGACTAAACTCTCCAATCGTAATGAAAACCTAAGTCAAGTCTAGTTAACCAAGCAATTTTACTAAGTAGTACACAAATAAAATCTCTATACAAAGGAATATACCCTTGTATAATAAGTTAATTAGTATGAACTAAATTGATGAGAGGAATATCTAGTGTTAATCACACTTAGGACCATCTAGACAGTCAAAAATTTAAGTTTTAGAACAAGCCCACTTACCATAGACATATTGTTAATGCAGGGTGAGTAGCCCAAAGTTCCATGTCATCATATAATCTATTGGGAGAAGGGGGTGTAAAAACCCTTCTACTTCATCTACTTTTATTTTTGGATTAATACTTAAAATCCTCCCAAGAGCACATATATAGATAGAATTCAATGATACGAAACAACCTTGTCAATTTAGGACTTTGGAGGTTATACTTAGTTGTATTTATCTTTTCATTTAATTGGTATTAATTTTAGTATAAAACTTGTTTGTTAACCAAAACATCAACCAAACACATTTTTTACCCACCATTTTATTTGAACAAGGAGGCATTATGCTAACCAAATCAAAATCATCTTTTGCCTTGTTCAAATCCTCATTTAAAACATTGTATTTGTCTTTGTCTAAATGACGTTATTAAGTTGCCCATTTGAGTTTAGACCATTCTTCAAAAATATCCAAAGTCCTTCAATTTTTAATTCAAGTTTGGAATCTCACCTTTCTAAGTTCTAGGCCAAGGTGTTAATCAGTTCACCATTTGCACTTAGTTTGAGTTAACATGGGTATAGTTTCCCATTTAGATTAAAGGTTGTTATATAGACTCATCATCCTTTTGATCATTGTGAACTTAGGTTATTTTGCCTATCACTCATGCTTTAAGTTCTAAAACCAATTCTACTACCTATTACCATGTGGCAGTGTTGTGTCACCCATTTGGTTTTAGTTTTATACTTAGGAATTCATGTGTGTTTTCACATCTTGAGTTTTTTAGTTTACATTTTTAGCTTCCTCATCAGAAAGACCTTATTCTAATTTTCTAGTTGTAACTCATCGAAGTTGTACCTAGATTTTATGGTATTGACGTATCGTTAAACCTAAGTTTGTTGTGATTCCTACACTTTAGGTTTCAGAGTTATCACATCCTCCTCTAATTTAACAATTTCAACCCACCAAATTAGAGTAATTTCATAAACATTTCTTATAATTATGTGGTACTACTCCACCTTATTTTTATTATAGTCTCTTTTTTCCTTGTCATTTGTTTGGATAAAATTAAAACACACCTTGTTAACATTTACAAACACGTTCCAAATCTTAAAAAATGTAATGAACATTATTTTAAACATGATGTAAAGGTATACTTGCAATAAATTCCCTTATGGCCCTACTTATGAGGAGGAGCATTTTTATGACGACCATGAGCACTTCATTGTGTTTGAGGGTGTCACCCTTTTTAGGCCTAGTTTTTAAACACCAATCCAATCCATGTCAATTTTTGTATTGTTTGCACTCTAGATTGCACCCTATCTGAAAGGAAGAGTGTTCAAGTCTTGATTCTAAACCTGGACTAAAATGGGAATGGACTAAGGCTGTGGGTTGCCTATATCTAGACTAGACCTCTAGGATTTTTAATGAGGCTATCTCCTCTGATGCATCATTTTGGACCTTTGCTTCTAAAAACTAAAAGTGGTTGGGGTGAAAAGGGAGAAGGATTTGAAAAATTAAAACATATTGTAACTTGTGGTGATGCATCATGAAGATTGTCCATCCACTCATACTTGAGCCTTTAAACACTAGTGAGATAGAAACAAGTAATGAGATCTATGACTTAAAATGTCTATCATACATCAAAATTTCATGAAGAGGTTCATCAAGTGAGAAAAACCTAAGGGAGATGATGGAGAGGTCTAGTTCAAGGCACTAATCTAGTTAACATGTCTATTGTTAGATTTAGTCAAATGACATCGAACACTAAACATAACCTGCATAACCAGATAATCTACTAGCTAGGTGGGATAAGGACTTATCAAGGGAGAAAGATCTACCACTTATATAACTAGAATTTACATGAACACACTACTTTAATATCATGAAATATGAAAATAATCATCTTATTTATCACAAGAGGTTACAAGGCTCAATCTTGGCAGAGTCTAGTCATGCCCAAGAGAGGGATCCAAAATAATAGCTCGAAGGCTATACTTATAGCAAAAGGGCAGTAAGAGAGAGGGGACTTTGGTGTATAAAGAGTGGAAGAAAACCCTCCAGATCAAGGAGAGATGTTTTAGCCTTTGATTGTCTTTTACATGCATGTCTTGATTAACAAACAGATCTCTTGTTATCCCACTAATTCTCGAGCTCCTCTCATTGGTTGAAAGTGTTCCCTTGAAGACAAGGGTTTGTTATATGATGATCAAGTCTATTTAACCAAAATAAAAGCCCCAAAATACCTCTCCAATTACCAACTCACCACCTCAAGAACCTAAGTCCACTTTCCATGCTTATGAGGATCAAATCCTTGAGTTTTGATACTGATAATCATACCATGTCTTGGGCGGTGGAGTACTTTCTTTGTTGATGATGGGCATCCTTGAATTTATTTCATATTTTTTATTTTCCCATATTTAGATCATAGGTCTCACCTATAGACAGAAACCCAATCTAAGGACATTGGTTTTTCCTATATTCTTTTATAGTAAATGGACCCATAGACCATTTAACACATTCTATATTATAATAAGTTCAAATAAACCTATTATATCTCTACAAGGACCAAGAATTCATTATACACATATCCTTCTTTAACTTAGAAAACCAATCACAAGAAATAACTTGATAATCTCTAACTTATCAAACCAAAGATCAATATAAGCTCCAATGATGGTCCCTTTGTATTCTCCATGTTTGACTGCATTAGCTAAACCACCCCATGGAATTTGAATCAGCTTCAATGATGTTGGGAAGACCCTAAAAAGTCTTACTTTCCATGGTCAAAAATAGATTCTAAACCTCCATCAAAAACCCTGGGCTCACCTTCGCTCTAATTAGTTGTCAAAATATAACTTGACTCATTGACACATTAACCCAACTCACTTCGTTGATCTACCTATGCATGGATACCCATGCGTTGTTAGTCTTCTGCTAGTTGAATGTGCTTATGTCACTTATCATGCACTCATTTTCTCTTGAGATTTGATGACCATTTTGACTCACACTTGCCATTAGATCTAAAGGTAAGATGTAATGCAAACTGTTGATCAACTGGGACCCATTATTTTAAAGCTAATGACTAGTCCATGGTATTAAAATTGATGTCCTCATTCCTATCATTTGACATTTACACGACCGTCATTCATCATTCTGTAGAATGTGATTAATGTATTGTATATCATCAAATTTAAACATAGGTATATTTTTTCTCAAGCCTTGTTTTGATGTTTGCATGAATGTCTTATGCTTTTTTCCCAACTTTGAAAGCTTGGATCCTGAAGTGCAAGAATTTTTAAGGCACCAAAATTTTAGGAGATGGTCATGAGGCTAGAAGGAGCAAACCCATTGGTCTATTGGTAGTAAGAGATTCCAAAGTATAGATATTCAAAGTTCAAGATGGCTAGTCCATAACTGCTACTGCATGATGTCCTCATGATGGTTGAGCTCAAATGACTAAGTATGGGGAACTTAGAAAAAATTCCTAGAAGCCCATCTTTGTACATGGATAAATTTGTTTACACTTAGGTGAAGGACCTCAGACTCAGTGCATAATAACTTGAGACCAAGGTGAAAAATCCCATGTAGTCAGCTTCCTCTACAACTACCACACATACAAGATATATCTTTGTAAAAGTTCTCACTTATCTTTATTTGAGCTCTCTTGAAAATGGCTAAGTATGGGAAAACATGCATAATATGATTGAGAGGTCAAATTTGAATCTCTATAACTTTTGATGTGCTTATATGGAGGACTTGATATTTGGCACATATGAGCTTGGTATAAAAGTGAATAAACCCATATGACCAATTGTTCTTGACTCATCCACATGTGTGACATTTGGCCTCAACAAATTACCCACTTGTACTTTCTACCACTAGACCCAAAATGTTAGGATGAATACAATGAAGGACCAGATGAACTCCATGAACTTCCATATCTATTCCAAGCACTTTTGACACCTTATAGGGGATCTACAACTCTAGACCATGTTTCAAAAATATAAAAACACATGAGAACCTACATGGTCTCTTATACTTTGAAATATTCGACCCCTTTCTGAGTCTTGGATCTACCTCTTCATCAAACCATGCAGAATATTCATATGTGGGCAAAAATTGGCCAACATTTTTGGTAGCTCATAGGGGTTGCATGCTTGTCTATGCAAAATTAACCCAGACCATATGTCAATCTTGTTCTAACCTCTTGAAATAAAACAAAGACCAAAAGGGGAAAAAGAAAAATAGAAGGGAAACCTAAACTACCAACACAAGGACCAATAACCTATAGGAAAACAAATAAATGGGGAGCAGACTGCTACTTGTGATACTCAATTATTGGAATGAAATAAACCTAGAATAACTAACTCGAGATAAAAAAAAATCCTCCAGGGTCAAAATGAAATTTATTTGATGTAAAATGGCTATTTGAAACATGATTGTTGCTCCTTGATGGCATCTTCTTACAGATGGGAGTAAAAGGATGCTCATGTCTCCTTGATGAAGCAAAAGGGCCTCCTATCTCCATTTTTAGGTGCAAGGATTGAAGATATGGATCCAAGACCCAATCATCTTCCTCCAAAACTCTTTTTCCTTGCATCATGAGCTTCATCTACTTTTTATCCAAGGGTTGTAATTGATTCTATTACTTGGAATTCAAGTGGCTAATTATCATAGCATCCTTGATGAGTTATTTCTCCTTGGGCCTTGGCTAATAGAGTGGTGAGGCATATAGGTTTTGGTAGAAGTCTTCCAAGTCTTCCCAAAATGACATCTCATCTTGGTTAATGTATAAACTAGAAGACCCTTTTCTACTTATGTAATCTACCTGCAAGACATTTGGTTGATTACCCACCTTTTTATCTTGGACAATGTCATCACAAGGATCTTGTTCAATTAAGGTTTGCTCATCTTCTTCATCAATAGAGAGGGGTGATAAATCATCAATCCACTGAATAATAATCTCTTCTTGAGTTGACATCTATAAAGTTTCACTACTTTCCTTATCTGAGACATTATCCTAATTTTCATTCCCATCACTCAAATCTGCCACACTCAATTGCTCAATCTTACCCAATAATTCTAGACACAAGTGTAGCCACTAGTCTTCCAATGGATCCTTGACCCCAATACCATAGCATTATTATGAATTTTTCTAACCAAATAATCTCCTAGGAAAATATTAGCTAGTGTTTCACTTGCCCCAACTGCATCATTAAGGCATTAGGGTTGCCCTTTATCACTCAATTCCTACTCATGCTTGCCTTATAATCCATCAAGGTGTATAGGGGTTCTAATTTGGATTTATTATTCATAGACACTAGAAGTGTCTTCTCTAACATGCACTTGAGGTTTAGCTATAACCACATCACTATCAATCTCTTGAATGACTGAGCCTTCCTCTATTAATTTAGATAATTTGTCCACCATGTTGGAATGGTCCAATTTTGAATTCAGTGTACTTAATTTCTCTTAAAGAGAGGAGGGGGTGGGTGGGAAATAAATAACATCAAGTTTCTTGATGCTAGAAAGGGTATTTTTATAATTAGGGATCTTTAATGCTATTTTGGGAATCTCTTAGGATTGAGAAGAGATGTGAAAAGGGGGAATAGGTGTTTGAGTAATAGCAGATGAATGATCAATAAAAAATTTTACACCTACTTTTCCTTCCTTATCCTCCTTGTCAAGGGTAGGAATGATGAAATTAGGATACGTGGCCCATGAAGGCTTGCATGTGGGCATCACCTCAGGTTCTTTGGTAGGCATGGGATCTTGAGCACAAGTGGATTATTTTGGAGAAGGAAGGTGAAGGCAATCTGCCTTTTGGGAGGCTGGGGGAAGAGGCTAAATTTGGAACTTAGAGAGTAGATCAGACTTGATTTTCACCTCCACACCATGTTCAATCTTGCACACTATATGAGATAAGTCTTTGAAAAAACACCCTCTAACCTTAGTCATGAAGTTGCTACCCAAAAATAAGGCATGATGAAGCAAAAAATCTATTACCATACAGTGGTGTATAATTGAAAGATTGGGGTAGGCATGGAAAGTAATTTAGAGGCTTCTAACAATACCAAATAATTTCATGGGAGACCCATTCCATTGTAAAACAATGTCAATTATAGGTTCATACCTTAGATTCAAAGTATCTGCTATGATTTATGGGCAATAGAGAGATTTGCCTTGTCATTAATTGAAAAATTATGAACCAAGAAATCTCCTATGACCAAAGAGGCAAGAAAGGGAGATGGGGTAACCAATTTAGCTCAATGTGACTGGTTTACAAGAGTATTTTGGTGAGGGATAAGAGTTTGGCATTCTCCCTTTTTTTATTGTCTAAGGTTCTCCTACAACCCATCTCTTTATTTTCTTAGTCTCTCAATCTTTGAATATAGGTAGTCATTATTTAGTGTGAGTGGATTGGAAGGGGTAGGAGGTTGATAATAGGATTGGTCATGAGGATGAGGAGGTTACTATGGAGGTGGAGGGGGATGAAAGTATGACAAATTCTCTTGATAATATGGAAGATGTGAATTATATGGGTCATCTAGGCTACGTTAAGGTGGATATGGGGGTGGATAGCAAAAATCATCCTCATAGGATGTCATGGCTCCTTATGCAATATGTGAACTAAATTTAGAATCTTGACAAACTTTCTTACCTTTGAAACCATAAAACCACTGGTACCTCTAAACTTGAGGTTGATTACAAACCTCCCAAAGATGGTTGAATCTAATCAAGATGTTTTGTAAATGATGTTGCTGATGTCTGTAGCTTCCAAATGACATCCAATGCCTTTAGTGTATGCTTTAAGGCGATTGAAATCAGTCCCATCGGGCGTGCCATAATTGTTAACACTCCAGCTTGTACCCTAACTAAAAAGAGGAGTGTTTAGGTCTTTCTTCCAAACTTGGACTAATATGAGAATGGTTTGAGACCATGGGTTGCCTATATCTAGACCAGACCTCTAGGATTTTTAATGAGGCTAGCTCCTTTGATACATCATTTTGGACCTTTGCTTTTAAAACCTAAAGCTAGTTGGGGTGAAAAGGGAGGAGTTGAAAAAGTAAAACCTATTCTAACTTGTGGTGATGCACCATCAAGATTATCCATCCACTCATACTTGAGCCTCTAAAACACTAGTGAGATAGAAATAAGTAATGGGATCTATGACTCCAAATGCCTATCATGAATCAAAATTTCATCAAGAGGTTCATAAAGTGAGTAAAACCTAAAGGAGATGATAGAGAGGCATAGTTCAAGGCACTAATCCAGTCAACATGTCCACTGTTATATTTAGTCAAATGACTTTAAACACTAAACATAACCTGCATAACTAGACAATCTACCAGTTAGGTGGGATTAGGACTTGGTAAGGGAGAAAGCTCCACCACTTATGTAAATCAAAACTAACATGAACACACTACTCTAATATCATGAAATCTGAAAATAGTCACCTTATTTATTTTAAGAGGTTACAAGGCTCAATCTTGGTAGAGTTTAGTCATGCCCAGGGTAGGGATCCAAAATAATAACTTGAAGGATATACTTATAGCAGAAGTGAAGCAAGAGAGAGGGGACTTTGGCATATAAAGAGTGGAGGAAAGCCCTCTAGATCAAGAACATAAGCCTTTGATTATATTTTACATGCATGTCTTGATCAACAAACATAACTCTTGTTGTCCCACTAATCCCAAACCTCCTCTCATTGGTTGAGAGTGTGCCTTTAGAGACAAAGGTTTGTTACATGATGATCAAGTCTGTTTAAGCAAAATTAAATCCCCTAACTACCTCTCTAAGTAACAAATCACCACCTCAGGACCCTAAGTCTACTTACCATGCTTATGAGGATTAAATCCTCAAGTCTTGATACTAACAATCATACCATGTCTTAGGTGATGGAGTACCTACTTTGTTGATGATGGGTATCCTTGTGGATCATAGGTCCCACCTATAGATGGAAAACTAATCTAAGGACATTGGTTTTCCCTATAGTCTTCTATATTAAATGAACCCATAGACCATTTAGCACTTTGTATATTATAATAGGTTCAAATAAACCAATTATATATCTATAGGGACTAAGAATTAATTATACATGGATCCTTCTTTAACCTAACAAACCAATCACAAGAAAGAACAATGTAAGCTCTAACTTATCAAACCAGAGATCAATATAAGATCCAATGGTCGTCCCTTCATATTATCCATTCTAGACTACATCAGTTGAACCACTTTGTGGTATTTTAAAGAGCTTCAATGATGTTGGGAAGACCCTACAAAGTCTTGCCTTCCATGGTCAAAAATGGATTCTTGACCTCTGTCAAAAACCCTAGGCTCACCTTCACTCTAATTAGCTATCAAAATCTGACTTGGATCATTAACACATTGACCCAACTTACTCTATCAATCTACCTATGCATGGTTGCCCATGAGCCATCAATATTCTTCTAGTTGAATGAGCTTGTGCCACTTATAATGTACCCATTTGTTCTTGAGATTCACTAACCATTTTGACTCATGCTTTCCATTAGATCTAAAGGTATCATGTAATGCAAACCATTGATCAATTAGGACCCATTATTTGAAAGGCAATGGCTAGTCCATGGTCTTAAAATTGTCATCCTCAATCTCATCATTTGAGATTCATGTAATCATCATTGACAGTTGCATGAATATCAAATTTAAGCTCAATAGGATTGTCTTTCTCTATCTTTAAACTTTATGTTTTCACAACCGTCATTCATCATTCCATAGAACATTATTGATGTCCCATGGACCATCAAATTTAAACATAGGTATATTTTTACCCAAGCCTTATTTTGAAATTTTCATGAATGTCTTATGATTTTTGACCAACTTTGAAATCTTGGATCCTGCAGCACAAGAATCGTGAAGGAACCAAAATTTGAGGAGATGCTCATGAGGACAGAAGGAGCAAACTCATTTGATCCACTAGTCTCGAGAGATTTTGAAGTAGAGATATTCAAAGTTTAAGATGGGTTGGTCCATAACTACTACTGCATGACATCCTGGTGATGATTAGGCTCAAACGACTAAGTATGGGGAACTTAGAAAAAATGTCTAGAAGCCCATCTTTGCACATGGATAACTTTATTTGTGCTTCAATAGAGGACCTCGAACTTGGTGCATAACAACTTGACACTAAGGTGAATAAACCCATGTAGTCACCTTCATCTACAACTATTACATGTGTGAGATATAGCTTTGTGAAAGTGCTCACTCAACTTTATTTTAGCTCTCTTGAAAATGGCTAAGTATGGGAAAACATGCAAAATGTGATTAAGAGGCCAAATTTGAATCTCCATAAATTTTGATGCACTTGGATAGAGGAAATAAAATTTGGCACATATGAGCTTGGTATAAAAGTGAAAAAACCCATATGACCAATTATTCTTGACTCATCCACATGTATGAGATCTAGCCTCAACAACCTTCCCACTTGTACTTTCTGCCACTAAACTCAAAATGGTAGGATGAATACAATGAAGGACCAGATGAACACCATGAACTTTCATATCTATTCTAAGAACTTTTGACACCTTATAAGAGCTATATAACTCTGGACCATTTTCTAAATGTTAAAAAACACATGAGAACCTATATGGTCTCTTCTAATTTGTAATCTTAGACCCCTTTTCATGTCTCTTATCTACCTCTTCATCAAACCATGAAAAAGCTTCATATGTGGGCCAAAACTAGCCAACATGTATGTCATCCCCATTATTCTCCTTTAGCTTACATGAGAAACAAAGATCTACAGTGATTGAAGGTTACCATTTTAGTTGATTGTAGCTTGCACAAGTAATCAAGCTCTGTAATACTCTAAGATTACCATTTTAGGCTATCCTTCTTTTTCAGTTTACACAAGCATCCAAACTCTGTAATGCTCAAAGGTTATCATTTTAGGCTATCCTTCTCTTTTAGCTTTCATAAGTAACCAAACTCCACAATGATCAAAGGTTACCATTCTAGGCTATCATTCTCTTTCATCTTGCATGAGTAACTAAACTCTGCAACGTGTGAAGGTTACCATTTTAGGATATTCTCATTTGGATTGTGGGAGTATTCAAACTCCACAAATCCCAGTCATTACCTTTATATGCCCATCATTAGTATTTGTTGAACCTATTTTTAAAGAATGCCCATTTGATGAACCAGTCTTTGTTGATCCCTTATTCAATAGTCTAATTTTTGGAGAGCCTATTATTGAATCACAAACCATTACTCAACATAAGCCAATTTTTACCCACTTTAGTAATTTTGTGCCAATATTTGAGCCTAAAAAACAATCATTACCTCTTTAATAGCCATCTTATGAAGCTGTCATTCTCTTTCATCTTGCATGAGTAACTAAACTCTGCAACGTGTGAAGGTTACCATTTTAGGATATTCTCCTTTGGATTGTGTGCGTAGTCAAACTCCACAACTCCAAATCATTACCATTATAGGCCCATCATCAATATTTCTTGAACTTATTGTTAAAGAATGCCCATTTGATGAACTAGTCTTTATTGATCCCTTATTCAATAGTCTAATTTTTGGAGAGCCTATTATTGAATCACAAACCATTGCTCAACCTAAGCCAATTATTACCCACTTTAGAAATTTTGTGCCAATATTTGAGCCTAAACAACAATCATTACCTCTTCAAGAACCATCTTATGAGGCTATAATTCTCTTTCATCTTGCATGAGTAACTAAAATCTGCAACGTGTCAAGGTTTCCATTTTAGGATATTCTCCTTTGGATTGTGTGAGTAGTCAAACTCCACAACTCCCAATCATTACCATTCTAGGCCCATCATCAGTATTTGTTGAACCTATTGTTAAAAAATTCCCATTTGATGAACCAATCTTTGTTGATCCCTTATTCAATAGTCTAATTTTTGGAGAGCCTATTATTGAATCACAAACCATTACTCAACCTGAGCCAATTATTACCCACTTTAGAAATTTTGTGCCAATCTTTGAGACTCAACAAAAATCATTACCTCTTCAAAGTTGATATTTTGCATCCAATTATAAACCAAGTCCATGATGTTATTATTGAAACACCTATTTGTGACAAGCTAACCTATGGTGAATCACCCTTTGATATTATACCTATTGTCAAGGAGCATCACTCTGATGAGCCAATATTTGTTGAGTTACTTCTAAATAATTATAACCACCTTTGGAAAAATCATTGCCTTGACCATTATCCTATTTTTAAAGAGACCCATCCCTTTGACAAGCTAGTCTCTACAAAATTGTCTCTTGACCTTTTTCCCCTCATTGAGGAGTCTCACTTTGATAGACCAATTTTTGTTGAGACACCCCTCAAGCAGTTCCCTCTCTTTGAAGGGATTCACCTAGATGAGGTAGTCTATGTTGAACCCTTCTTAGATGAATCAATTTTTAAAGATCCCATTATGCCATCACAGACCATTACTTATCCAAAATCCAAAATTCAACATAATATTATTATATAAACATCAACATCAAATGAAGAATCAGAATTAGAGTCAAGTTCCATTTTTGAACCAACATCAGATTTAACATCAAAAGTAGAACTATCAATCTCAACATTGGATTTAGAGTCCCTTAACTCAGACTCAACTTCAGAATTAGAATGTATTAGTGGTTATTACAACATTTATTACACTTGTCTTGAAAATCAATTTGAATATATTTGTGATCCTTTTATGGTTTTTGAGAATGATTACTTCAACATTGACAAAAGTTCTCCTAGTATCTTCTATGAGGATCGTGATGCCTTTCATAATTCCATTATCACCACCCAACATAACCATTATATTGACATTCCATGTCACACAAGTGTCAGTTGGGACCGACAATATCACACTTTGTTGAAATGCATCCATGGTGACATATCAGGTGTAGAATATCAGGGGGCCAAGACCACATTCATTCAGAAGAACAATCTCCTAGTGAAACCTTTTCGAAGGTGTTAGAGGATGATCAAAGTTAAAACTCAACATCTTTTAGTGAAACCTTCTCGAAGGTGATAGAAGATAATCAAATTCAAATGTTAACATATCTTTTTGAAACCTTCTCAGAGTCACTATGGGATAGTAAAGACAAATTCATCGATGAGAACCTCTTTAAGGTGCCAATAACTGAGCACAAAAGTTCTTCATTACTTGATGAAGACAATATTAAAGATGAAATCAATACAACTTCCAATCTAAAAAATAATCATATGGTATCTAATCTCAATCCTAAACAACAACAAAATTTGGTGGTCCTATCAAAAGCATATTCATAAGTATTTGGCCCCACCAAAACCAAAATTATGTTGAATTTGGAATCAACAACATTGTATGTGATTGAAAATCTAAGTCTTCATTTGTTTCCAAACCATTATACATTCCATTATCATCCACATTTTCATTACCAATGTATACTATTTATCTTATGCCAACATTATTTACCATCCTTGGAAGCACTTTCCTTTACATAGATTACAAATATATCTTATCTTGATGTTTGAAGGAAATAACATCAATAACCAACAAGGATCACAACAAAATTATTGAAGTCAAAATCTACAATGTGTTCTTGATAGAGAAGTTATTTAGATGAGGTGTTGGTTATAAATTTTCATGATTATCCTAGTTGTCTCATATGTTTTCTAGGATGTGCATCTCCATGTCAGTAAGAGTAGCTATTAAAAAATGGTGTTGGCTAGAAATTTTTATATGATTGATTATTATACTTATCTCATATGCTAATTAGGATGAGCATCTCCACATCAGTAAGAGTAGTAGATCCATTTTTCATTTGGCATTTACCCTTCCATTTCCTTTACCTCATCTCTTTGGGGTACCCCTATAGACCATTTTATTTTAGGCATCTTATACCACTGTATCCCATTCACCATATTGTTTGAAATACATTAACTTGAGGTCCTTAGGGACTATGTAGGCAATACTCAGTTTATATTGAGCTTAGCTCGGTCACTTTCACAATACTCTCATCATTTTATGAGTAATTTTTAAGTTTGAACACTCTTGCCATTTTGTGATCAAATTAAGCCACACTTTCACTATTTTATGAGTAAATTAAGCCATGCTATGTCCATTTTGTGAGAAAATTAAGTCACGCTCTCACCATTTTGCAATCCAATCATCACTTGGGGTAACCCTTTTGTAATTATAAGCAAAATTTTTTCCTAATGATGTATCATATCCCATTTTATTATACCATTATTTTATTATTGACCAAAATCTATTTTTAGCCATTCTACCCAACCCTTTTTGATCTTATTTCTTTTGGTTCATCCTACACTTTTTGCAGGGGGATTTTAATTTAGTTTCAATAGTTTTTTAGAATTCTATGTTTACATGATAGTTTTTGGAAATAGTGTGATAGTAGATTTGGAAATGTATCTTTCATTTACATTTTATTTGGTGTTGCTAATTATAACCACCTATAGGCAAATCAATATTTTATTTTGTAGTACTGATTATAAATGCCTTTGAGCAAATCAATATTATGATGTTGTTTCCTAATTATAATGACCTATGGGAAAATTAGGAATAATTCCTTTTTATCATGCATTGTCGCATCTCTTGGTCATTACTATTCTCATTTGCCTATCCTAGCCTTTATTTGCAAACTTGTTGTGACTTGGTCAATTTTGCATTGCCTTTTGTGTGGGAAAAATTATTGTGACTTGAGTTCCTAATAGGAATACATTAGCCATGCTCAATTCATGTTGAGGTCAACTCAGTCCTCAATTTCTATATACACTCACTAATTTACAAGTAATTTAACATTGGTATGCTCTCATCATTTTTTAGGTACTCATCTGAACACTCTCATCATTTTATGATCCCAAATCCTTATTTCCTCTACAACATCAATCTTGTCTTCTTATCATCACTTTTCTTCTATCCCATTTCTTAGGAGAAATATATTTGGCTTGAAGCTCATGTTGGATCTCATGTCCATGGAACTATGTAGGCAACATCAACTTGTCTCATACATTTGAAATCAACTTGGCTACCCACTTCCTTTTCTTCTTTTTCCCCCATTTTGTTTTGTGTGTGCTTATTTGAATATTATTGTTTTGGTATTTTATGTTCTTGTTTTATCTTGTTATTTGTTTTGTTTTCCAAGTACATCTTATTAGTACACATGGATCTTGTTTATTCATATCTTGCTTTCATGTTGTTTATTAAGTTGTTCTTGCTTTGCTTTTATACATTCTTGTTCCTACTTAAATCTTGATTTTAAGTTCAGTTATATTTGTTTATTATTTTTTTGTTTGTATTTATTTCTATTTAAATGTAAATAATTGTAACTATGATATTGGTAATTTTTATCATTACCTTTAGTTATAAATATTCACATTTAAATCGACTCATTGCAATCAAAATACAATGTCATTATAAGTCACTCATACTTATAATGCATAATTTCATTTTTCTATAGTAAGCACCAAGTGATTTGGATCCAAGTCTCAAAATCAATGCAACTCTGAAGATCAACTCTCAATGCACCAATGAAACTAAACATCAATGGATTTAACACAAGACTCTATGCGAGATATGCATCTCTTGGAATAAATTGATTCTAATCAAATAGTTGTATGTATTTCTTCTATTTTCTCCCACTTTTGAGTGAATTACATTAGCTTGAGGTCCGTATAGACTATGTAGGTAGTGCTTGGATACATAATGTATCTCAAGTCAGCTCGACCTCCTTCATTCTTCTATTCATATCTTTCATCACTTTGTACGTCCTCGTATGCCTAGTTTTTGTTGGCTTGTTTATTCATTTGACCATCACATCTATGTTTTCACCCACTCATATTTAATCTATGAATTAGTTTATATTCTTAAGCTATGCTTGCCAATTTTCCCTACTAGAGCACAAAATTTTAACCCTTCATTAATCAAATCAAACCTATCAGGGCATAATTAATTATCAAGTGATCAAAATCATCCCTACTGGGGCAAAATTGCTTTATCAATGGATCAAATTTGCTTTACTAAGGCACATTATTATTTTCTTTCTCTAGAGCAATTATCTCCTTTTTATTCTAATTCTAAGCTCTATAAATTTTACACTTGTTTTGGCATGTTTTTAAAGTATAGAACTTGTCTTGGGATTGATCATTCCCTAAGCATGCAACTTGCACCCTCTTTTGGATGTGTTGAAAGTGTGTTGTTTATATTTTTGGATTATATCCTTCCCAATTCCCCCTGCCTTTGGGGCCCATTATATTCTAATAATATTTTGATCATTGACAATCAACATGTGCAAGCATTAGCTCAATGTGGATTTAATCTCGTCCATGGGTTAATTTCACTTTCTCTCTCTTTTTGAGAATCCATCCCTCTCTTTCATCCTCCTATGTCCTCTCAAGAGGGCATCATGGGTCATTTCCTTCTGACTTCTTCATGACAACTCTTTTATTTTAAAAGATGTTGCTTCACCTGAATGTCTCTCCATGCCATCTCAAACAATGGTAAAATGTAGACATCTAATTCCTAACACCATTGTGTTGAAATTATCAATCTTACTCAAAATACACTCAATGCACAATTTAAGCCAAAATCACTTAAACGCGCTAAATAGTTCAAGCTTGTCATATATAAGTGTCGATTTAGGATAATGTATCCCTAATTGGGGTAATACATTTTATGTGATTATTAAATTTTCTCAATTCATTTTGATTTAAAATGATGAAAATGCAATTTGACCCTCTCAACAACTAAATTCTTCTAAATCAGAAGCCATGACACATGCATGTGTTATTTTATGTTAATAATATCCTAAATGGGATATTGGTCTGTACATAATTGACATCATCTTATAATTCCACTCCAACCAAATTATGACCAATTAATATGACATTCTGACTAGTTTGATTATTTATGTTCAACCAATTTTTAAAGAATTACATAAAACTTAATTAATCTCACTTAGGAAAATTAATTCCAATTAAAAGCTTAAATGAAAAATCCATGGAAGTTATTGAATATATTTTAATTATATATTGATTTCTAATATTTTCATCATCAAATGACATCATTTGTGGGGTGGCATCCATAAATGCAATAAATATTAGGTTTAAGGCCTTCCATGCCTCTTTAATGTCCCTTCCTTCTAAATATTTTTGAGGTTATTTATGGATATTATCTCCGAAATTGAATTAATTCATGGCCACACATATTTATCTCAAGATGGACAATTATGGTTGATTCTGATCAATTCTAAAAATCTATAAATAAGAGGGCCAACACCACCATTTTTAAGCTTCATTTGTGTAAACTTATTATGCATAATTCTCTCCACAACCTTTCTTTATGTAGTGTTATAATGCTTAATTTTCAATAAGATAGCTTAAATATAGGCATAATATTATTTTAAATATCATGAACCTAGTTTCATTGGTGACTTGAGATGATGGAAGAGTTGTGCCTTGCATCATTACTAAAGACTTGAGCACCAAATCAAGGGGAAAATCACATTTTGAGCTGAATTTGGAGAATGAGATGCTCTTGGGAAGGTATTTTGTATGTTATTTATTGTAATAGCTCTTAATTGTCATTTGCAAAGCCCCATCAAAATATTTGGCTTAGCTATTTATGTTCCTATGTATTTTCTTAAGTTTTCTTGACTAATGCTTGATCTAACTCACTTTGGATTCTATCTCTACATGTTGCTTCTTGCCTTCTATCTATTTTACCCTTTTTTTTATTAAACACTAAATTAATTAATAATTTTTATTGTGTATATAAGTATAAAATTAGAAATATTAGTAAACTAAAAGTGTAAAATAATTAATTATTTTTTTGATAAACTAATAAATATAGAAAGTTGTTATTTCAAGAAAGTACTAAGGGATATACTTACTTTACACATGGATATCAGTAAAAAAAAGTAATTTTTTTTGTAAAAACTAAAATAAGAGGTGGCTATGCAAGCTAAGTATCAGGAACATAATAAAAAATGAAATCTATATAGGTCTGATATAAGTGGAAAGTAGCATAATATGCCCAATTTTGGTGACCACAGACTTGTCCCAATTGATAATGACATACTGTAATCAAAAGATGATAGAAAATGGAGAGATCTAGAGATTATAGGTCAGAAGAAAAAATGGAAAATGTATCTAGAGAATTCTATTGTAGGTATATGGTGGAATAGTGCACCTTATTTTGTTGACCACAAACTTCTCCTAATCAAATGTGACATATAATTGATTCTCTCACTACTTTTACATGCATAAATTAACTTTTGGTGCATCTAAAAATTTGTAATATCGTGAAAATCACCTATAATGATCAAACCCTAGTTTCATTCACACAAAAAAAAAAAAAAATTAAATGGGGGGTATCAAGCCAAAGGGATTGAGTTATAATAACCTTAGTCAATCCATGCTTAAAGACCAAGCACTACACTACATTGCCACTATTTTTAAGAGGACTCAAACTCAAATGTAGTTCTGCCACTTACATATGTGTGTGTGGAAAGATAAATTAAAATCTAGATGCTCTTTCCCTTATTTTGTCCTTAGCACAAGTATGCAGATGAATATTTGGATTTGAATATTTCTTCAATATACCTATAAATAGAACATGAAAATATTTAAATAGATTTTGAGACTAAGGATAACTATGCTTAATGCCTTATAGAAGTCTTATATTTATAGATGTATATGTTTTTCATTTGGGACTTATTTATGTGAAAACATTGACCCAAAATAAGACCCAATAGAAAAAAATAAGAATAAAAGTAAACATGTCTCGAAAGAAGTTGTAAAAATTACACTTGGACAAGTCCGACCTAAATGGAAAAAGTCACAAGTTACCCTTATCCACTTATTACAGAATTTTCCAAAAAAATAGAAGACCAAGACTAAGGATGACCATGACAAATTTACAATATAAATGATCAATAGATAAACTTATAATAATATAGAAAGACTCAAATAAAATGTGCCTAGATGTCTCTTTCACTATCAATAGTCTATGTATACAAAGTTTCAATAATTGGTATTAAGAATGGGCTTGTACCAATTTTGGGTGTTTAAGTTTTCCCCTTATTTATTCTAAACTGAAATTTATATATTAAAGGAAAGAAAGAAAACTTGGCTGTGTATGACACTTTATCTTTTGTTTTAGAATTATGCCTTTTGTGTTAACTATGTTACAACTGAATCTACAATAACACATGTAGTAGTCAATGTCCATTTATAAAAATCAAAGAAATTTGAATTTTTAATTTTCAAAGGTAAAGATCAAGGAGAGATTACACTTTTATGCATCTTTTATTATGTTAATTATGGATAACGTCAATGTCATTCCAAGTAGAGAAAGGATGCTTTTTGTCTTATTCATGTCCTGACCAAATAAAAGAGCAATCACTTGAATAATAAATGAAAGCTAAATATGTCATCATTTTTCACTATACTCATGACCATATTAACTTGCTAATAGATTGGGGAAGATTTACCCCATTGTTGAATCACCTAGAGAATGTAGTTGCTTATATTGAAGTGTTTAAAGAGTTGAGAGTGATCAAGTCTCAACTTTTAGATATGATTAATAGAGATATTGATTTGTAAAGATGCATCATCCCAATTATCATGAAAGGGAATAGTACCAATGCATTAACCCAAAATATATAGAACCATTTTAGGTTTGTTAAAAGTGATGACAAGGTCAATGAGTGTCACTAGACTCAGACATACACCACTCGCATAGATTTAAATCACACCACTGTAGATGGATCTAGATTATATACTTGCATGATCAAAATGGAATGAATTATATTCACTCCCCCATCATGAACACATTTATCATACAATTTTATTTGAAATGAATATTTTACCTTTGAATTTGCAATTTTTTCTCGTTGAACTTTAAAACTTTAAATTTTATGTTTTTGCCACTTTGAATAAGCATGAATAATTAGCATGCCCTCTTTGAATATTTGATAATGATATAAAATGATATGCATGTATATTTTTAATTACAACCATATTTTAAACCTATATTTATGCTCTTATAACTAATTTTGCATATGCCCACGCATATGCATTCAATTGTGTATGATTAAGTCTTTAAAATGTGAGTGCATATGTATGTCACATGCCCTCAGAATCTATGATAATATTTGTCATATGTTGGGTTTATCAATCATTTTGAACATTTGAAAACATGTATTCTTCTTAGAAAATATGATTTTGAATCTTTGAAAACCTATACTCTGTATTTTTTTAAACTTGTATTATAGATTTTTGTCAAGTGGGTGCATATGCATGTCATTTGCACTCAGAATTTGTATCAATGTGATAATATATATCATGTGATTTCCTCTTTAATTATTTTTAACATTTGAAGAATATGTACTCTATTATATAATTTGATTTTTACCTTATTTACATCTATGTAGTTTGTCTTTTGATTGCATTTGTATGTCATGTACCCCTAATATTAATGTGTGAAATTTTGAATCTTTCATAGTCATATAGCATGTGACCTGATTTAAACCATTCTAAATCCTATATAGGTTGTTGAGATATATTATATAATAGGACTATTGGATACCCCCTTTTGGTGTGAGGCATGAGAGAATCAAGTGCATTGTAATAAAATAATAGATTGTATGTTTACAATAGATTTTGTTTAGACATAAAATGATTTTTTTTTTAATTGAATTTTTTTATTAAATTATGATGATATATAATATTTAAAAAAAATTGAAGGATCATAAATATGTGAAAGCTATTGCATAGCAATGAGTAAGCATAAAATTTGGTATTTTTGAAAAGGTTGATTAATGATTTAAATATTTAGGGTTATGAATTTAAAGCCCTAGGTTGTTAAATGGTCTGAGTATAGTAAATTAGGGTATAAATATGCAATAAATATAGCCACTAATTTGTAACAAAATTGACCTAGTTTGACCTTTCTAAAAATAGTAATAAATAAAGTAAATAAGTACTTAGCTATAAATAGACTTAGATGATATAGAGGCTGAAAACTAGCATAAAAGCTGGTCAGAGTGTTGTAAATATGATTCAAGTTTTATAATCTTTCCTAGATAGTAGTACCATAATCAGATAGTAGTTCCATATGGAATTAGTGTCCTGACTTAGCACTGATGTCCTCTTTATGAATGATTTTTGGGTTTTGTAGATTAGGTCTTATTCTAGCTCTAGTCCAAATTTCATGTCTATGCAATCAATATTTTTTTATAGCTTTGTTCCTCTAAAAACCCTAGGTTTTCATACTTGTAAGGGTTTGTTGATCTATGCATGGAAAATGTCTTCTATTATTTTTTATGCTTTGGACATATACTCTTTATGTTCATTATTATCCTTCTTGAGACACCTAGACACTTGTGTGATGGATACATGAAAGTCATTGGATCCTTATATTTGTTTCTCTAGAGGAAATTATATAATATCTAAGGTAATTTTCCTTAGCATTATTGCTACCACAAGTTATGTTGTTTGAGCTAGAGGTAGTGATTATGCCTAACATAGTTATGATGTGGGCATGAGAAAAGTACACCATGATAAAAAAGGGTTATTTGGTCTAATGTGCTAGATGTGATCCATACCCCTATGTGTGCATGCTACCTACATACCAATACTATGAGGAGGGATCATGCATGATGTAGTTCTCGCACCTAAGTGCTTGGTGTATGTGTAAGTGAATGCTATAATGCTTGAGTGTGAATTTATGAGAGGATGCCTTGGAGTTCACTTGAGATCTGAATACTTACATTAATGATGGATTATTGAATGTATGGGTTGATAAATAAAATATTATAAGAATTTGGATCTTTCACTCAATGTGAAGTGGTAATTTATGTGTTTCTTTGTGTTAATGTCCATTTAGGGTGTAAGAGTGTGAGAATAGTGTTTATATAGTGTTCTGATAAAAATGACTTGGGAGGGTGAATTAAAAATAGGTCTAAACTAATCCTCTCAATAAGATGTAAATTAACTTTTAGAGGGTATAGGGACCTAAATCACCAATGAATTATGCCATTATGGGTCTCATGTGGTGTTATATAGGCATGGGTGCTATTTCTAGTTTTCATGTGACTTAAAGTGGATCAAAAGAGCCCCTAAGATGGGTCAAGTGTTATACTAAGGATAAAGTGACCTCAAGTGGACATCCAAAGCATGAAATTCAATTTTATATGATTTCATTCCCCCTGATTTATTCTAGAAATGCATTAAAGTGAAATGACTATGATAAAGGAAAAAGAAGCGTACTTAAACTTACCTAAGAGGTGAAGCCCATGAATCTAGATCTGAGTATGTGAAATATGTTCCATTTCATGTCTTAAAAATAAAATGTGTATAGATTAGTCCTTAATTATGAGATATCAAAATCAAAAGACAACTCTAAGTAAATAGATAAGAAAGAGGTAATGAATGAATGCACCTCACTTGGTACATGAACCAATGCATAAACCTAGTGAAAACCTATATGTGTGTGTGTGTAGATAATGATCAATCAATGAATATATTGGACTAAGTTGATGTATTGTTCAATCCCCATGTGTGGGTGGATCGATAAAATAATCTAGTTTTGACTCCATCATTGTTCACCCCTATTTTGTGGATCATGACCTATAAATAGCTTGGATTTGATTGATGGTGTGTCAAAGCCTCTCGTGTAGGTGGTTTAATAACTCAAGTAGACTATGTATCCATCATTGCCTACCCATGTGTAGTAAATTCATATAAAACTAAACCTACATGATGTAACTAGAGATGTGTAATTGTGTATGTTAGCTTTGCATCCACTTAGGAATATTAGGTGGCTCCGAGCCACTCAGGAATGCCAACCATTATAGATAGATTAGGGAATGAATATAGTGTGTAACCTTGAACATGGTGTTTGATGTGTACAATGTAGAGAATGACATGGACTTTATCATTCCATCTAATCAACCAGTGTATATATGAGCAATAGAAATAATGTGTTGTGCACATGCCCTCAAATCTAATATTTGAGTATATGGATTTTGGATTAAGTTATAATAATCTATGTCTGAGCATCTAAACTAAAATAGGAATGATTGTGTCATGCATGATGACCCCAATATGAGCAATTTTTTATGAATCTAAGCTATCCTAAGCCAAAATTGGTAATTTTTAACTTAACCTATGCAGACTTGGACTATACTTGCTTTAATTTTTTGGTGAATTTGGAATTTTTTGAAACTGAGGCTATTAGATAGTAGCACCATATCTTTGATAGTAGTGCCATGTGGTGCTAGTGTCCCAATTTGAGTGCTAATGTCCAAATGTTTTGATTTTTGTGTAACTATAACTAATCTTTGTGTCACTATTTCCCACTATGTTTTCTTGAAATTGCTTTATGTTCTGTGCCTATGTGCCAAAAATTGTATTCTAAGTGGATTCAGATAGTTTTATCTTTGTGATAAACCCCTATGTATGCCCCCTCTTTTGTGGGGAGTTGTTGAACCTGTGTAAGAACTATCCTTAAAAGAAAAGGATTTGTAAAAGGTGTGTTACTCAATGCATATATGATATCTACATAATAAACCAATATGAATTTCATATATAACATCGAAAGGTAAGCTAATCTGAGCATAATTTCTTAATATGTGATGTATGTTATATCTAACATTTACAAGGATGTCACGATAGATATAACAATGTGTATAAACAATAAATATAAGTAAAAACTAAGTAACTACCTAGGGGGATGGGGTATGATGTCCATCATGGCACCTAATTAGGAAGGGGATATGCATGAGGTCTATCATAGAATCTAAAATTGGGGTGTGTAGAAAGAAAGAGACAAGTTTCATGGCCATGATATATACAATAAATCTTACATACAACACACATGAGGTATGCAAATTATGCCAAGGGGCCAAAATACAAATAACTTGGGAACATGTCACTAAATTTAAGAAAGCAAGACATACAAGGATATGTTCAAATTTCCACATATGCAAATAGCAAAAAAGCTAGCTTAGAGCCACATGGAAGGACATGTTAAAATATCTTCATACACAATTAGGAAGTCACACACAAGGACATGGGCACATGTCCAAATCATACATACAATGAAAATAAATGGTGTAGGGCCATATAGCAATGGCATATTCAAATGCCCTCAAATAAAAGAAGCATAGAGACACAATAAAGTCTAAACTAAGAAAATTTTAATGAAAATATGCATGAACATGTGGTAAAAATCTATATAAGGGATAAGATGTACATAAACTGAGTCTAAAGTACTAGTAGTTAGAAAAAAATTGAGTAGGTGTAGGATGATCAATATCAAGATATGACAATTCCAAATCTATGATGTAGAGTTTAGAAATATGTAACCTAGCAATTAAAACTATGTATAAGATGCCCCCAAATAGGTGAATGTATCAAATGAAGAACCCATGTATCTATGTATATGCCCCCATTGGGTAGATATTAATAAATTTTGATTTGTGTAGTGTACGTGGGTCCTATAAGAATCTATAAACACTTAACAAGAATAAGTGATGCAATGCATGTATGATAAAAATTGACTATACTTAGATATCTAGCATATGCAGTGTCTAAGAAATATAAAAGATGTAAACATGACAATGCATACAATCTATAATTTAAGTTTCCAAGTAAATATTTGAATATTTTTGTGTTTTGACATAATATATTATTTTTGTATTTTTTGTATATATTCTATGTACAATAAGGGAGAAACATACTAACCAATGAGTCTCATGGGAGACTCACTATCAATGTAGCCTATGTGAAATGAAGGAACACTAATCATGTGTGTTATATGAAAAGGTAATTGAGGTCCCATAACCTACTGTAATAAGTGATATATAATTAGAAATACCTATGGATTGGTGTTAGGAATTCATGAAGTTAACTGGGGTGTCCTATGAATTTTAGGAGTCTTAGGGACCCATTTGGTAGAAGATGTTATAGCTGGCATGGGTGCCTTGTGATGAGAACCCTAAGAACTTAATAACACTGATCTCAGAAGGAAATAGGTAGAGATAATCCATCTATAATATAAAACATATCTCTGATGTAGGGGTCTATCTAATAATGGTCTTTATGGGGGAGTATGTATACATGGTAACACTATAGGAGTAGACCTCACCTACACAAGTGGCCCAACCAAAGTTTGTGGTGTACTGATGGAAATGATGCTCAAAATTATAACTCTTAGTTATGTACTATATGGTAATATATTATGATATATGCCAATGATATTGTGTAGGGGTTTTTTATCCTCTATATTAATTTGATAGGATGGTGGTGGTGGATGCGTCTGATACTTATAGTGAACACCTAAAGTGTTTCCTATCTCATTAATTGTATGTTTTAGAAATTAATAGAAAAATATTTTCAATACATTAGCTTATGTTTATTGAATTTTGGGTTCCTTTGTGGGTGTTCCCACATCAATTATGATTACCTATATCAAATCTTGTATCTTATGTTTCAAGCTGATGCATCTAGTTATAGTATGGCCTGGTGCCCTCTGATAGTTGTAGAATGTATTGGAATCATAGCTCTTTGAAAGAGGCCATGTCATATAAACCTATTTTATGGGAGGGGGAGATATTAAATTATTAGAATCATAATCACTAAGAGGGTGGAGGGGGGGTGAATCAGTGTTTAAAACTTTCATTCAATTATAACTCAACATTTGTTGAACCATCAAAGCAATACAATGATATAGAAATGCATAAAGAACAAATCATATGAGCATGAAACAAGATCATAACACATATATGAGTGGGAAACCCTCAAGGGGAATAAAACACAATGTGATCCCTATAAATGGAATACTTTCCTATAAGACAAAAGATCAAATTTTTTTGAGCACCAACCCTAATGAAGTCTTACACCCACTTGACTTGGATTTAGCAAGTACCCAATTGCAAGGAAGAAATAAATACCTAGATAAATTAGAACAAACTCAGCCACCTCATCACACCTCTAATCTAATATCATGGTCTCATTTCAAGAACTCCTTCTGCTCTCCAAGCAATATTTCATTCAATTCTATTGCTTACATCAAAATAGGCCTAAACTACCTTGTATATATACAAGACTCATGGGCACACACCACTTGGTCAGCCACACACCTTCAAAATCTTATTTCATCCATATAATAGGTATTATAACACTTTATTAACATGTTTCAAATTAACTTTGGACCTATTTTTATCTGCAACAACTCAATTAGGCCTAATTTCTCTTTTAGGCCTCATGGAGACCTAATTGCATTAGGTCTATCTTATTAACATCAAAGCTTGATTCTCTTGGGCTAATAAGGCATTATTAAATAAATGAAAATAATTAAATAGCTTATAAATATACCTATATTAACCTCCTCCATGCTTGGTTAGACCTGTATCTTTTTTTCATACCTTGAAACACTCTTTAGGACAAATTGCCCTATTAGGCATGTGTACAGTCAAAAATCTATCTTGCAAGAATGAAGCTCAAACACTCATAAAAAAATTAATCATAATAAATGAAAAATATACACATATACTCCATGAATTTAATATCATTCTCAAATTATTTTAATACCTTCACTCAGGTCATAAAGGCTCAAGATCATCTCTTCAACTCACTCACTTAAAACTATCAATTTACCTCAAAGACTAGTCATGGTGACTTAGACCTCTGACACTTGTGTAGACACTTTTCATGACTATTTATTCATGTAGATGGTATTATGAGATATATATACCATACTAAAATATAAATATAATATTTTTAAATGGAAAATATTGGTATTTTAGATCAATTTCTTGACCGTATATCACACATTCTTATCTAAACCAGACAAGTCAATGTATAAGCAACTTTTTCACCATATTCATTGACCTCCAAAAATTATTAAAATAATTAAAATAACTCAAAATTAATAAATAAACTCTTAATTTACTTGGTTTCATTATTTTGACATGCTCAAACCCTCAAATCCATCTCATCTCTGCTTGGGTATTTCACTGTTCACACCATTAGGTCTATCTGTGATTGGCTAACTTGGATGACCAGTTTAGCACACTTGAAGGGTGACATTTATCCAAAAATCATAATGGTAATATATTATGAGTCTATATCTTATTTTACCATTCATTTTATTTTCTTTAAAAATGTTACTTTTGAGAGCTATAATAATTTCTTGACAAATAAGCATGTATCTATGCATTTTCTCTCTCATCTAACTAACCACCACCACCTGGATGTACCTAGGAGAGTTTAATACATGATAAAGTATATTTTTTATAAATTTGAGTCCATTCTGAGCTTATTTGAAGAATATATTTCACATCAATTTTTTATTATAGTTTTAGGGTGTTTTAACACAGGTTTTGGTCTTAACGATTATTCATAAAGGACTGCCCCTTAAATCCAAAACCAATGCCTAGAGGTCTTAGCTAGGACCCTTCCACATATCTAATTAATAGATAAAGTTCCCATGTAAAGGTTACAGATGTCAAATAATGTATGAAAGTGATTCTTGTGTCTTGAGACCTCATTATGTGAACTCGAGAAGGCCTAAAATAGTGTTTCATGTAATTTCCTTCAAATCATGACCTCAAACTTTGTGAACGTGCCTAAAACAACTTATCTTACCTCTATCCATGCTCACATATCCATACTTTCCTTTAAATCTGATCTCCATGCCTAATTAAGCCAGGAAGGGTATAAGAGAGGTCTAAGGGCAGACCTAGACAGAAGATCCTACCCTTGTAGGCTCACCCTAAAACTCTCCTAAGTTCTTCAATGCCTTTCATATATGTTCAAATGGTGCCATATAGCCTTCATATGCCTATGTTCATCCATTTTCATGCACATACCTCTTCATGTCATGATTAGGCTCATGACTAGGCTTCATATGCTCTTTGTCATCAATGACATGTACCTTCATGCAACCATGATACATTAGCTGCCTTCAAATTATCTTTTTTTTCATTAAAATTATCTTTCATTACAACTTCCTTCAACATCCTTTAATGACAATACTCTCTTAATGCCCCTTGTCAAATCAAAATACTACCAACTAGGCTTACCCTTTCAATGGCATTAACCTCATGTAAGATGCATCTTTGACATCATTGACAATACTCAACAATATCCCCCTTTGCGATTTATGGAACCCACTCTCACAAACTTATCTCAACAGGCAATTTCTCCCTCATACTTAACTTTCTACCCCTTTGACATAAATGACAAAGTGATGTCTACAAATTCTTGGATCACACCTATTACAACCAAAATCTCAACATACAATATTATGAGTTTATGAGACACTATACAAACATGTTCCCACTATCTCCATTCATACCTTCTCAACACTACTTTCACTTGGAGCTAATGAACCACCTAACTAGCTCCCCTTAAGAACTTGACTTCCTTAGTGACTGCTAGGGGTGGGAAATACACCCAATTCATGCCTTAGGTGTTAAAATGTTTGATTTTGGAAGTGGCTTGGCCAAAATGTCTACAATATGATCTTATGTAGAAACATATTCAAGCTTGACACTTTCTTCACTTACCTACTCTCTTAATAAATGATACTTAATAAGAATGTGCTTATTCCTTGAGTGCATGATATGGTTCTTTAAGACACTTATAAAACTTGTATTGTCAAAATAGATAGGGCTAGGATTATCATACTCCACCTTGTATTCTTTCAATTTCTATCTCATCTATAGGACCTAAGTGCAACATGAAGCCGTTACAATGTACTCAGCTTCACAAGTGGATAATGCTACTGATGGTTACTTCTTGCTTATCCATGAAACTAGGTACCCACCTAAGAAGAAATATCTACCTCTAATACTCTTCCTATCATCTATACTTCCTTACTAGTGTGTATCTATATAGGTTTTCAAATTGAACTCCTTGCTTCTTGGATACTACTACACAAACTCCATAGTCCCCTTAAGATACCTGAATATCCTTTTGATAGCTTGTAGATGATTTTACTTTGGATCTAATTAAATCCTTCCCACAAGAACTAATAATTACATGATATCAGGTCTAGAAGTAGTAGTGTATAGCAAAATCCCAATCATTGACCTTATTATGTCTGATTGACCTTTGGAGACTCATCTTCCTTGCTCAATTTACACCCTGTGATCATAGGTGTACTAACTATCTTTCAATATTCCATCTCAAACTTCTTTAATATATTTCTTATGTACATGGATTATGAAATGAATATAATTTTTGTAGATTTAATGATTTAAAACCTAAGAAATAATGACATTTATCTTAGCATGGACATCTCAAACTCCTTCATCACTTATGCAAAGGCCTTAGTCATGTTCTCATTATTTCCACCAAAGATGATGTCATCCACATAGACAAATATAATCAATTTATAGTCATATTTTGTCTTTATGTATAGATTATTCTCTACAATTCCTCTTTTGAATCATTGGTCTAGTACATACATGTCCAATCTAGCATACCAAGCTCCAGGTGCTTGATTTAGACCATAAAGAGCATTTTTCAATCTACAAACATAGTCATTATTACCTGATAGTGAAAAACCCTCAGTTTTATCTATGTATACCTCTTTTTCTAAGTTTCCATTCAAAAAATATATTTGACCTCCATCTGGTAAACCTTGAACCCTTTGAATCTTGCCTATGCTTGAAATAATCTGATGGCCTCCAATCTTGTCACTGGTTCAAAGGTATTCTCAAAATCTACCCCTTCAAATTATGTGTATCTCTTACATACCAATCTATCCTTGTTACTAGTGACTTCTCCATCTCCATTCAACTTGTTTATAAACACCCATTTTATGCTAATGACATTCTTGTCTTTAGGCCTAGGAACTAGTTCCCAAGTCTCATTCTTATCTATTTGGTCTAACTCCTCATTCATAACACCTATCCAAAACTTGTGTTTACTTGCTTCTACAAGGTTCTTAATTTCAATCTTAGATAATAGATAAAAATTATCTTAATTTAGGTTACTTACTAGTCTTCTCCTTGTCTACATACCTGCATCCTTTTTTATAATGATTTATGATTCAAGATGATATCTTTAAATCTATCTTGAGGGGCCTTTTGAATCTTGTCTATCCTCAACTTCTAATTATTCCTCATCAGCCTCTATTATTTCCTCTTCATTATTGAAGTCTAGATTCTCTTATGTATCCTTTGACCATGACTGTGATTTCATTGTCTCATCAATCTTTACATTGGTGCTTTAAACTATCTTCTATAACTTATTGTTATATCATATATAGCCTAATCTGACTAATGAGTATCCCAAGAATATACCTTCATCAAACCTAGAATAAAACTTACCTAAATCTTCTTCATCTCTTTTGATGAAACATTTAATTACAAACACTCTAAAATGTTCCACATTAGCAGGTCTACCTTTGCATAGTTCATAAGGTGTCTTGTTGCCATTAGTCTTTATCTGTCCTCTACTCAAGATGTAGACTATAGTGCTCACTACCTCTCTCCAATATCCATCAAAAAATATAAACTCATTTATCATAGTTCTTTCCATCTGTTAGACTGTCTTATTCTTTCTTTCCACTACCCCATTCTACTGAGGTGTTCTAGATGCTAATAACTATCTTCTTATCCCATGAACCTCATAGAAGTCATCAAAATCATTAGAAAAGAACTCTTTTCCTCTATTAGATCTTAGGCACTTGATCTTTCCATTTTTTGCATTCTCAAAAAAAGCATTGAATGCCTTAAACTTGTCAGGATCTTCTAACTTTTCTTTCAAGATTACTACCCAAGTCATTCTTGTGTAGTCATCTATGAGTAACATGAAGTAGCTATCTCCTTGAATAATTTGGATTCTTTTAAGCCCACATAAATTAGTGTGTATTAACTCTAAAGGTCTTGTAGTAGAGTATTCCTTATACTTGAAACTTTTTCTAGTCTTCTTACCATGTTGACATGCCTTGCAAAGTATGTTTGTTGGTTTGGTGATCTTAAGAATATTATTCAAAGACTTATTAATGCTTATCTTGACCATATTGTCAAAGTTTAAATAACCTAATAATTTGTGTCATATCCAAATTTCATCTATCTTGCTCATAAATAATCTCTCCTTCTTAATCCCATTCAAGACATATAGATTGTTCTCAATCCTATTAGCATTTGCAATTAGCCTTCCTGATTTGGATCTCCTTATATCACATCCTTTATCATGAAATGTTAGTGTGTGTCCTTTTTTACAAATTTTAATTACACTATGAAAATTATGTTTCAAACCTTACACATACAACACATCCTTTATGTTAGTCTTCCCATTATCCAAACTCAACATACCCTTGCCAACTATATTGGTGGTAGTGTTATCTCCAAATCTCATTATTCCTATAGAATTATTCTTTAATGAAATGAATTTGATTTTATCTCATGTCATGTGGTTTGAGAAACCACTATCTATATACCATTTCATGCCTTCATCTTGAATGTGAAAAGTAGTCTGGGCTAGCATAGATTCTCATTTTTAGTCTTTTTCTCCTCCTTCACCTTGTCCACAGGATCTAACTTCTTGATCCACTTCTCAATGTTATTATTGTATGCCCTTTTGTCTTGACTGACCTTCCTCATATGCCTCATCTTGTAGTCCCTTGAAACATGTCCTCTTTGATCACAATTATAACATAGTATTCTACTTCTATTATTGTAATGGAAATTCACCAAGAATTGATTCTTGCATAGTGTTTACAATACATAGCTCTTTTATCTCCATATATATTACATGAGAAATAATAACCATTGAATGAATTTACATAATTTATTTTTTTGGGCTTGAATGATACACCTCTACCTTTGTTGTCTCTTGAAGGATTCAAGTTCTTCTTGACATGTTGATGATCAACTTGAGTCTCAAATTTTAGATCTTCTATATAGGTCTTTAAGGTCTAACTTTCCTTGTTGTCCTTTTGGTCTTATTTTAACCCAATACCTATTTTATCATGTGGATACATTTGAATACTCAAAATATCACCAATAACTTTAGTGATCTTTTCAAAAAAATTGATGTGTCTTCAACTTGATTATTGGCTAACTCCATTTCAACTCCAAACTTGATGCATTCTTCCTCCTTGGTCTTAAGACTTGCAGTGACAATTTTAATATGAGTTTCCAACTATTTTATTATCTCCTCATATTCATTATTATTTTTGCTTAGTCTCTCCTCAAAGAGATTTATTTTATCCTCATAACTCTTAACCAAAGATCTTAGCTTTTGATTCTTCCTTCTTTGGAACTTCAACTCCTTTAGAGCACTCACTAGTTCTACCTCAAGGTTCACTTCAACCTCTTCTTCATGTTATTTTTAATCATCCATAAGGCTTTTCCCTTTTGATCAACCCTCATTTTATATTTCTATATCCATGAATAAGGATTCATTGATATCATGGTCATTACTACCATCATCACTATTGGATGTACTAGTGTCACTTACATTAGATGAGATACTATCTTCTTTGGTATAAAAACTTCTCGTATTCTTGAATGACCCCTTCTTGCCTTCATGCTTCTTGAAAGCATTTTTTTTCTTGTCAGGATTATATATTTTCTTATCATCACCATGATGTTCATCATGTTCTCCATCATTCTTAGTCTTATCCTTGTTAGGATATCTAGAGGCAAAGTGACCAATCTTACCACAGATAAAACATTTGAATGTCAACTTTACCTTATACTCACGTAAACCTTTCCTTAGTTTTCTGATAAACATAGCTTCTATCTTGTCATCATCAATGTCTATGTCAACATCATCCTTGACCTTCTTACCTTGTGACTTCTTCTCAGATTTGAATGCAACTTCCCTCTTGGAAGGTCTTCCATCACTTGTTCTCATTTCATAGACAGTCAAGATGCCATGAAGCTCATCCATCTATAGTATGTTAAGATCTTTGATCTCCTCCACAATAGACACCTTTGAATCAAACTTATGTGTCAAGGATCTCAATACCTTTTTTACTACTACTGATTCTTCTAATTTATCTCATACACCTCTAATAAAATTTACCACTTCATATAATCTTAACAGATTAGATTAAATGTTTTCATCTTCCTTCATTCTCATTCTTTTAAACTACCTTCGATGAGTCTATAACTTTTCCAACTTATCTTTGGTTTCTCCTTCATATATGGTCTATAACTTTTCCCAAATCCCTTTGGCTATATCACAATGTATAACCTATACAATATCTACCTTTGAAAGTCCACACAAGTTGGCATTCATTGCCTTAAAGTTGTTCTCACTTGCCTTCTTGCCTACTATGTCAATAAGTGATGTATAAGGTGGATTGAATCCATCAACAACATATTTCCATATGTCATAGACTAAATACATTAGATATGTCTTCATTTTTATGCTCCAAAATGCATAGTTATTCCTACTAAAGAGAGGATCCTTATTGGTTGAGAAACCTCCTTGTACTTGATGACTTGACGTGCTTGTGCTTCTAAGATATCTTTCAATATATTTAGGCCTAATTCAAAGGACCAAGCTCTGATATCAATTATTTTAAGAAAAATAATTGAGAGGGGGTGAACCAATGTTTAAAACTCTCAGTCAATTATACCTTAACATTCTTTTAACCATGAAAACAATACAATGATATAGCAATGCATAAAGAACCAATCATATGAGCATGAAACAAGAGCATAACACATAGAACACATATATGAGTGGGAAACCATCAAGGGGAAGAAAACCCACTATGATCCATATAAATGGAATATTTTCCTAAAATATAAAATATCAAATTATGTTGAGCACCAACTAAACTTGGAGCATGAACCCCAATGAAATCAAGCACCCACTTGAAAGGAAGAAATAACTCCTTAGATGAGTTAGAAATAAATAAACCACCTCATCACACCTCTACTCTACTATCATGGTCTAATTTCAAGGAATCCTTCTACTCTCCAAGAAATATTTCATTCACTTCCATTGCTTACATCAAGATAGGCCTAAATTACCTTGTATATATACAAGACTCATGGTCACACACCACTTAGTCGGCCACACACCTTAAAAATATTAGGTAATCCATATAATAGGTATTATAACACTTTATAAAAAAATTAAATTTGGACCCCATTTGATATTCAACAACTCAATTAGGCCTCATTTCTCTTTTAGGCCTCATGGAGACCTAATTACATTAAGTCTATCTTTTCAGCATCAAAACTTGATTATATTGGACCAAATGGCCTTATAAAACAACTTAAAACCATTAAATAAATTATAAATATAACTATACTAGCCTCATACATGCTTGGTTATACCTATGTCTTTTGTTCATACCTTGAAACCTTCTTCATGACAAACTGCCCTATAGGCATGTGTACAGTTAAAAATTTATCTTGCAAGAATGAAGCTCAAACACTCTTAAGTAACTTAATAATAATAAATAAAACATGTAAACATATAATGCATGAATTAAATATCATATAAAATTTCTTTTAATACCTTCACTTAGGTCATAATGGCTTAATATCATCTCTACAACTCACTCACTAAGAACTGCCAATTTACCTTAGAGACCAATCATGGTGACTTAAACCTCCAACACCTATGTAGACACTTTTCATGACTATTTATGGATGTATATGTTCCTATGATATATAAAAATAATAAAATAAAAATATAATATGGTCTAATGAAAAATATTGGTCTTGTAGACCAATTTCTTGACCTTATATCACACAATCTTATCTAAACTAGACAAGTCAACTTGTAAGAAAATTTTTACCATATTCATTAACCTATAAAAATTATTGAAAGCATGAAAATTAATTAAAATTAATAAATAAAATCTTAATGTACTTGGCTTCATCAATCTGACATGCTCAAACCCTTAAATCCATCTTCTCATCTCTGCTTGGATTTTTCATTGTTCACATTATTAGGTCTATATGCGACTAACTAAATTGGATGATAATTTTATCACAATTAAAGGGTGGAAAATATATATATAACATCATGGGAATTTATTATTATACTCTATCTTCTTTTCTCATTCATTTTATTTTCTTGACTAATGCAGCTTTTGAGAGTTACAACTTCTTAACAAATAAGCATGTATCTATGCATTTTCTCTCTCATCTGACTAACCACCACCACTTGGAGGTATTTTAGAGAGTTTAATACATGATACAATATATTTTATAGGAATTTAAATCCATTATGGGCAGATTTTAACAATATATTTCACATCAAGTCTTTATTAGGGTTTTAGGGAGGTTTAACATAGGTTTTGGTGTTATTGATTGTTCATAAAGAATCGCTCCTTAAATACAAAACCAATACTTGGATATATTAAATAGGAATCTTCACCATTTCTCCTTAATATCTCAATTTCCCATGTAGAGGTTACATGTGTCAATGAATGTTTGAAAGTGCTTCTTGGGTCTTAAGACCTCTTTCTGGGAACTTAAAAAAGACCTAAAACAATGTTTCATGAAATTCCCATAAAACCATGACCTAAATTTTTTTGAACATTATAAAAAAACTTATCTTACCTCTTTCCATTCTTACATATTCATACTTACCTTGAAATCTGATCTTCATGCCTCATTAGTCCAAGTAGGGTCTAAGAGAGGTCTAGGTGCAAACGTAGACTGAAGGTATTACTCCTATAGGCTCACCCTAAAACTCTCATGAGTGCTTAAAATCCTTGAATACATGCTTAAATGGTGTCATATATCATTCATATTCTTGTGTTCATCCATTTTCATGCACATACTTCTTCATGTCATGATTAGGCTCATGACTAGGCTTCGTATGTTCTTTGTCATCAATAACTTGTACCTTCATGCAATAATAAGACATTAGTTGCCTTAAAATGATCTCTTTTTCCTTAAATTTATCTTTCATGACAACATCCTTCAACATTATTTAATGATAATACTCTCTCAATTCCCCTTATCATATCAACACACTACCAACTAGGCTTACCCTCTCAATGACATCAACCTCATGCAAGATGCATCTTTGAAATCAATGACAATAATCGACAGACATTTCAATCTAAGATTTATTATAAAACACACGTTGGAAATTATGGAAGGTTGGTAAAAACTCTTTATGGAGGAATTGATAAAAATGTGAGGAGATGGCTTTGAAGCTACACCAAATTTGGCCTTTGGATCACTCTTATTTTCATTATCCCTTAATTTTTATGGATGCTTATTATAACTCTTAGTAATTGACTCTAATCTAGTTGTGTACATTAATCTTCCCATAGAGAGAAGATTGACTTCTTTTTCTTTCCTTGTGTGGCATAAATCTATAAAGGTTGGAAACTTACTGAACAAGATAGCTTCATGTAATGTTGGTAGTAAGCTCTATATACACATAATATTTTAAAATTTTATCACTTACTGACACTTTCTATCTTTCATGAACCCATCAAGCCTCAATCTCTCTGAGTGCATGCCCTAAGGGGTGCACCAGGAAAGGGGTGGGTAGACCATTGGTGCTTCATAAGATTATTCTCCCTTTGTCCACTTACCATCTACACACTTGTCTCCTAAAACCATTTACCCTAAGATTATTCTTCTTAGTTGTACCCATTCTAAACATTTATCACATCTTTATCCTCTTGTTCCTTGCCTTATCCTCCTTTTAAAAGTTAGTTGTACTAAGTTGACTAGGTCAACCCTGTATAATTTTCAACATTTGATTATTGTACAGGGTTGATTGGGTCAACCCTATACTATTTTGGGTTATTTTTCACTTTGGAGCTCATTATCCCTTTGGATGACATAGCTCGGGACCTAGTGAATTATCTCCTGAAAACATACAAGGTCGACTTGGTCAACCTCATATAATTGACATATTTAGAAGGATTTATGGTAAGATCTACCTATATATACAATTTCATTTCCAACCATTGAAGATAGAGAAGTGAAGAAGGATAAGTGTGATTGAACATCTTCTTATTGACCATTCTAATTGAGGAATAAAGATTAGGGTTCCATACTTTATTTCTCCTTTGTAAGAGTTGATAGATAATACAGTTGTGCTTCTTTTACATGCATTAGGATTCCATATACATTGAAGTGAGTATATGTCTTCTATGCATGTTTAGTTTTTTTTTTTTTTTTCTAAACCCCACTTTTTACCTCAAGCTTTGGTGAGCACTAGATTAGATTTACTTTCTTGTTATTATAATAAGTGAAATATCAAAACCTAGGATCCCTTTAGGGTTATTGTGTTAGTCTGAAGGCTTTAGAACCCTCTTTAACATGGTGTATTGTGATAACTGATCCCCTAATCATGTCTAGTATATTTCCATCTTGGTCATGATTCTAATTAACAAATGTATTCCCAATTAGATGTGTAGGTATGCTCTATCTTCTCTGAGCCAAGATTGTTTTATAGACATGATGCATTTTTTATTGCATACATTCTGGTGAACTCGATGTGAACTAACCCTTTTAGGATTTTTTCACTTATTTCATTATTTTTATCATATTTTTTCTATATTGGGTTGATTGCATCAACCCAACTCTAATTTATGTTCATAGATTTTCCGGTATATGCTATTAGATTGACCCAATCGACCTAGTACAGGTTTTTAGATTTATAGACTTCTAGTCTAGACTAATGAATCAACCTATTTAACCTAGTATATTTTATATACTTACAAATATTCTATTGAACATACTAGGTCAACCCTATATATTACAAGCACTCAATAACAAGTTCTTGCAAAGCTTGATTGACCTAGTTGACCTAGTTAGCATGGTTTACAAGTAGTACACAAGGTTCTCTGATAGCAATCTTCCTTCTCTTCATCTCTGATTCACCAAGGTTCCTTTTTTATCTTTCTATCTATTTATTTATATTATTTCCACTCATATTTTGTAGTCTTCAAAACTACCCTTGTACAGTTAATTGGATCAACCCCATCGACCCAGTTCTATATTCTATGCACTATCTAGATAACTAGGTTGACTCTGTTGACCCTATTCATTTTTAGATATTGCTTTTATAGTACATGATCAACCCTATAGATCCTATTATATATATTTTTTTCATACACTATCAACTTTATCAACATTGCACCTTGTTTCAAAGTTATAATTAACCTTTATATGCTAGTAATTAGCTCACACTTTCATTTTTTTGTTGCTTGCATGCTTAGAATAGATCACATAACTTAATTAGGTGGTTTTAAATTAATCATTTAGTTTCACTATTTTTTATTTTATTAACACATGACCGAATCACAAAATCTAAACAAGCATTTTAACATTTGACTACACAAGGCCAACATACTTAGATTTCATCACCAAGGGGAATCTAACTTGATGTTCTGGTCAAGTATAAAGTGTGTTTAATGGTAAATTCTAACTAAGTACCTAACATCCTTATCATTATGGTGTGTAAATTGAGGGGGTAGGCCCAAATACCAAGCTTGTATCATTACCACTATAGATCCCTTTCATCCTAAACTACCTAAAATTATCTTTAGATTGTTTTCTAGGTCCTTACTTATACCCAACTTCCCATCACATTTAAAAACATGTTCTACTAGTATTATAAATATTTAGTCTGACCATTTAGCTAGTTATTTACTTTCAAATTTTATTTATTTCACTTTACTCAATTACATTTTATTTTGCAAAAACTTTCATTAGCTAGTGTTAGTGTAACGTTATGTGTTATGTGTCTCAATTACTTTCAAACATTATCTTGTTTCAATTCACAATATATTATAGGATTTATAATTTTCCATATCTACTATACTAATTCAACCCTATACATTTTTCCATCCTCTATTCACTATACTAAATCGACCTAGTCGACCCTGTGTTGTTTGTAGACCCTATACATTTTACAGCATTGTTCACTATACTAGAATGACCCAATCAACCCTATGATATTTATAGACCCTGTTCACTCTTTTTATATACTATATTCATTATACTGGATTGACTCAGTCAACCTTGTACTCTTTACAAACCCTATTTTTGTGCTAGGTTGACCTAGTCATCTATCATTTCTTGTTTCCTTAATTTTTCATCTTGTTCTTTTCCTTCATCATGGAATTTTTTCTTAATGATGACACTGAGCTGAAATTAATAGACATAATGAATTTTACCAATCCTCTTATAGTCTCCCATAGATAGAGTAGGGATCCTCTCTTGGATGCTATTAATGTTCACATTTCCACTCGCACAATGAACTATGGGACTCCTCCTAATACCTCTTCATAGTGCAATCCTCTCTTCTCATTAAAAGACCAACTTGAATTAGAATATACCCCTAAAATGTTTTTCTTTATCTCATAATTCTCTCAACATCAAGGAAAATATCCCTCTACCATTTACAATCTTATGATTAGTGGTCAATTTGAAGAGCATCATTAACCTACTCCTACATTGTTGGGTACCACTTTCTTTGATTCTCAGCCTCTTCCTTTGATTATGACCCTTCTCACACCATGACCTCTTCTTTTCTAACTTCTTCCACCTCCATGCCTAGTATATCCACTAACATGGTAGTTTCTACATCTAATGGGCCTCTCATAAGATCCACTATCCTTAATCCTTCCACTAGAGATTTGTTTGCTACCCAAGGTAATCATGCTTCGAGTGTTTCTACCTCTCAACCATTAACTAGCCCATATTTTTCTACACAAGTATTTTTTGCCACTAGTGGCTCACAATCTTATAGTTCCTCTCAATCTCTTATCAACACCAATAGTGATACCCAATCCAATAAAATCACCTCTAATACTTCTAATAATGATAATCAAACACACTAATTATTGTTACAAACACTCAATCAAATGAATACCTTTCAAGATCATAACACAAATCAAATGATGAGAATGCAAAACCACCTTATTTATCTTCAATATCATCTTCATCTAATGGCTTAGAGCACACATAACCAAAATGTTCCCCCTCGTCTTTTAGATTCTCAAGGAAATCTCATCCCTCAACTTAATTTGATTAATAAAACCATTAAGCATCTTCAAAATGAACCTCCTACTACTCAAATTGATAAAATTGATATATGAGGTATCATACCTACAATTTATTAGAATGGATTAACTGATACTAGCCTTCATCTTAAAACATTTTGAAATATCTATAAGGATTGGGTCAAATTGAACACTTTTTCCATTACCAAACTATTCACCAAAACCCTCATAGGTGATGCCTTGGATTGGTATAATCAACTTAGAACTCATTATATTGCTAGTTTGGAAGATTTAGTGAATGATTTAGTTCAAGAATTCCAAACTAATGATCTTATTTAAAACACTTTAGTGCACTTCATAAACTCTAAACAACTCAAGAATGAAATTGTGCAGGCCTTTGTTAAAAGGTGGAAAACATTTTCAAACAAGTGTGAACATAACATGGCAAATGATAATAATCTTTCCATCTCTTTACTAATGCCCACTTTCCTAAATTACAATATCAGGTCCAAAATCTCTCTCCACATACTTTGGAGGAGGATATTGACCAAGCTAAACATTAACATTTCCTTATTCATCAATTCAAGCCACCCCAACCTTTAGTGGGTCCTCATATTTTACTTAAGAAAAAAAACACAATGTTACCAATGATGGTGTTATAGATTTTTATGACACCATTCATAATGTTCAAGTTGTCATTCCCAACCAATCTTTAGAACTATCTCCCTCTTCTCAACAATATACCAATCCTCACTTATCATCAACTAACAACATTAACGTTCACAAACCTCTATCTTCAGCTGATCTGCTTAAGCATATACCTAGGCCTCTTCTAAGATAACTTGACCCTACCCATCCTATGAAATCCTAGTATGATCCTAACAAGTTTTTTTGGTTTCATGCTAGTTATGGTCATTCTCATGAGACCTATAAACAACTTCATAATTTATCTATATATTTTCATCTTGGTCCTAATTTTGATCACGATTCTATCAATCGAAAGTGTCAACAAGCCTATGAAATTAATTTTAAGGATTATAAAACACATGATAAATCTTAAGTCTTAAACCAAGCTAATGCTCATTTATCTATCTACAAAGAACCTCTTCCTAATCATCAACATATTCAAGACAACCAAGACAAGCCCACCCCTTCCACCAACAATATAGAAATGCTTGTTGACCCCACTTCTGAAGAGAATGTGGTTAGAATGACTAATATGTGAAGGGTGGTGGATTTCATTGATTCACAATGTATCTACACTCCACCTTAATCTCAAACATATTGTGTTATCTAAGATTATTCCCCAACTCATTTAAATGAGTTAGGGCAAGATGACCTTATAGCTTTTGACAATCCCATTTTTTATTTTTCATTGGATAACACCTCCCATTATATTTCAACCACCATTCCTTTATCTTCTAACATTAATGACAATCAAGCTTCTACTAAAAATTTTCTACCATTTCTCAAAATCAACCTGAACCAACTAATTCATCTTCACAACATCATTTACAACCTTGTTCAAAGACTTCTACTTCTTATCATCAAAATTTTCAATGTACTTTGGCTCCTTCTTTCAAGGACCTTCTTAACCACTATGCACATATTTATAACAACATTATTATGGTTTATGATGAATGGGATACCATCAAGGAACTCACCAATATCCCATCCCAAATTTTATTTCCTAAGCTTATAAGGACTTCTCCACATCATAGAAACTATCTTATGCAACTATTATTTGAGATGAATATCCCTCATCCTCCCCTAGAAGGATGGGAATCAACCTTATCTAGATATGAGGATAGTATATTACAACAATGTGAAAATATGTCTATCAATGTTGATTAAACTAGAGATACTTCTCTTTTCTTAATATTTCCTATATCCTCTATGATTCTTGATGATATTATGACTCATGCAGATGATCCTCCCTTATTCATTTGTGTTCAAATAAGTGATATCCAAGTTAATCATGCATTGATTGATGAAGGTTCTATTCCTTGTGTTACCTCTCTTGGATTATTCAAAACCCTTGGATATTTATAATGCAATCTCAAGTCCACAACCAAAACCTGCTAAGGATATGATAAAAGGAAAATGACTCCTCTAGGTTATGTGTAGCTTCCCATTGCCATCCCACCTATCACCATTCATGTAAAGGTGATGATCTTTAACTTTCTCCTTTCTTATAACATCTTGTTTGGTAGGTCGTGGACTCACTGTATGAGAACCATTGCTTCTTCTACCTATTAATGAATTAAATTCCCTCATAATGGATCCATTTATAGGATTTAGGGTGACATTAACCCTTAAAATTTTGAATAATTCCAAAACCGTGGTGTCTTCAAAATTCTTACTCTTGAACCTTTGCCTAGTGTTCCATTCCATGAGTCTCAACGTCTTAAATTTCCTATTAACTCAGCTAGAAGTTACAACGGTCATCTTGAACTCATTGGAAACATTCTTCCTAACCTCTTAGATCATACTGATGATGAGCCCAATGATATTAACCTAAAAATTAAAACTTTAGATCTCTCACCTCAGCTTATCTTGCAACTTCTTACTTCCTTACATCTTCATTATCACAAACCTCCTTGCAATGACATTCACATAGTATTGACCAAGACTCAACATTCTATTCGCCACACTTCCTCAGATGACAAGGTTATCCTTACTTACAGCATTGACCTTCACACCCTAGAGTATGATGATGTTTATTCCTTAGATGATCCATTTTTAGGTGCTCTTGTCTAGTCCTGTGATGTTGATATTATCCATTATTGTTCTTTGTTACTTGAGTATTTTTTTATATATTCCCATTTTACTTCAATTATAGTTCCTAATTTTAGTGTTTTTACTCTTTAACATAGGGTAGAGATGGCACCAACACCTCCAATTTCTAAGGAGCCTCATAGGAGTATGCTCTTAGATCATGTTATAACTAGACCTTACCACTTTGCTAGGTATCCTAGCCATTGTAGCTAGTTTACCCCTGAGATTATTACAACTCTCCTTATAACTTTTGTATATGCCACCCCTTCCTTAGTGGAACCCACATCAGAACCCATTACAATTCTTACCATATTTGAGCATGTTCCTATGATGGAGGGGCATCACATGATGACCCCAAGTTGATTCATTTTTGGTCTTAAGTTATTATTTTAGATGTCTCATAGGCATATTATGTACTAATGTGGTCTTAAGAGTGATCTAGGTTTGTAAAATTTGCATCAAATTTAAAATATGGAGTTTCCCTCCAAAATTCACTATTTGAAAATTTGAATCTTCTTAGCCTTGTAAAGGGATGTTCATACATTATATGAGGTTGATCAAGGTCAAAACATGTTCAAAATGTGTATAAGAGGCCTAATACTATGTAAAAATGTGTTTTAGTATATGGATCATGGTCATAAGGTGTTCATATTGGAAAAACATGCAAAATGTAAATGTAAGCAAGAGACCATTTGTAGGTAAAGTTGTAAGATTCAGTTATGAAACTGTTATAGGTATATAGGGAGTTATTTTTTGAATGTATATTGTGGATCCCATTCAAATAGAGTATGTTATGTAATTGAACAAGTTTTGTATGTAGATGAAGGGGATGTTTTTGAACCCTTGTTATTGAGGTCAATGCTATTGTTGTTGATAGTAAATGCATTTTATAAGTGAAGGAATGAAATTGACATTTCAAGCATGGTAAATGGATTAATGCATATATATGATTGTAATAGCAAATTTTTCATAAGCATAGATAGAGAGATAACCATTATTTAATGGTAATCAGTCACATACTCTATTACATGAGATTCTTAATTTGAGTATAACCTGTGTCTCTTGAGTTTACTGGTTAAAGGTATATAGTTGAATGATATAAATGTTTCTTGAATTGAATGTGTCTATAAGGTATGATTAGGATGAATCATAATGAAATCAATTGGGGTTTATATATAATTAAAAATAGACTTTTAATTCTCTATTTTGTGATAAATGTTTGACAATGGACTATGTGATTTGATGTTGTGCACAAAGTAACATGGAATATGGAAACTAAACATTATGGAAGATCCTTGTAGTAGTTGGAGACTATAAGTTACAATAGATATTGAGAAGAATATAAGATATATAGATTGATGTAACATTAAACCTTGTTTTCCTGTAGTTGCATGTTATAATAGTGGACTGTGTAGATGGATTTTTAAATGGATATGAACAAAGTAACGAGTTATTATGCCAAAGAAATGATTTGGTAAATAAATTTTATCCTTTTATAAGTTATTTTAACCTTGGTGTAGACAATAAACCTAATAATAATTCAAAACCCTTGTCATAAACCTGTATATGGTCTTTTTTCTTGCATAGTTAAGTAGATATTGAGGTGGTAACTTATGTCAGAGGATTAGTTGAAGGAATCCATTGATTATAAAAGAATGAAAGAGTATATATAGACCTAAAAATAAATTTAGAAGATTCGATACCTCATATAACAAAATGTATACACATTTTTTGGCTCTTGGATTGGTTACAGTCTCCCAAAACCTTGTCTAGGTTTTTATCACAAAAACTTGAATTTACAAAGTTTCCATCAGCCAATTCCAATGAAATTTGATGAGTAGGTGCATTTCAATTTTGGTTAATTGAATTTTAAGTTTTTATGTTGAGACCATATGGTATAGTATGGTATTATTAGCCTAAGTCTAAACAAGACCTAAAAGACCTAAAAAAGCCTAAATAGAGACATTAAGAGAGACTCAAAAGTAGTTTGGAAGTTGAGTTAAGAACTAAGACTTGTTTAGGAGATAAATATTGGAAAATGGTATCTAGATCAAGATTCAGTTGAAAAATGTGATAAGGTACAGATCATACACATCTATAAAAGTCCATAAAGAGGGCTAGAAGGACTGAGACAAAATAGGCAGAGTAAGGAAATGTTGTGAGTTGAGTTTGGAAGGGAGTTGGTATGTGAATGAGAGGTTAATGTGACCCTATAAAACTTGAATAACCTAATATTACAGTACACCTAACAATTAAAAATGAGATTTGGTAACTTGAATGAATCCTTGGTCTAATGAACCATTACAAGGAATGTGATAGTTGATAGAGTTGAGTAAGGGAAGAAGTTGAGATTTTGAAAGGATTGTTGAGTTGTTGAAATGGACAGAGAGGGTAATGAAATCCTTGTTAACAAGATATAAGCACTTTAAAGCTTAAAAAATAAAGTGAAATTTGTAGACCATGGCATGAAGACTAAATTTAAAAACCATTGTCAAAGGGAGTTATATTAAGAAACAAAGGTCAAGATGTTTTCTTTGTACATGCTCTACATTGTCCTACTTTCACTATTGTTGAGTATACCCTTACCTCTCATCCCATTTCTCCTTCCATTGAGCCTAGTTTCGTTCCTCCTCCATCACCACCTTCTCTTGGTTATGATTTGATTCCTTTGCCTAAGATGGCACTTTTACCCACCAAATGGGTTGATGAGTCTTCTTCAGCTTCTTCCACTCATGTTACACTTCCTTCTATGAGAGCTTCTCTTAAGACCACTCATAATCATATCTATTGCTTCCATGGAATAGATAATCATTCTTCTACCCATTGTCATAAGCTATGAAAATATATATTTACATTGCTCCTTAATCCTTAGATAAATCCATGCCTCCCCCAAAGGTTCTACTTGAATATATACCTAAGTATGGTGAGGTATATTATCTATGGCACCAATGTGGCACTCATCACACTGACTATTATGACATCCTCCAATAGCATCTCAAGGATCATCTTATAGATATTATTAAACCTTCTTCCATTGCCCCCAAAGGTCATTTCTAAAAGAAGGCTCCTCATTATTCTTCCATGGCACCACCTCTTATGTTTTCATCATCTCTTGTGGTCCCTTCATCATATTTTGTGCCTCCACATGTGATTCCTTCACCTATAGATCTTCCCTCACCTATGGATTCTTCACTACCAATGATTCTTGTATCTCCATAGAGCCCACTCCCACGCATTCTATAGAACTTCCCTTACTTAATTTACCTCCTTATCATGATCCATCAAGTATTCCTACTTTTTCTATGGAGGAGATTAGAAGAGAATTATTTTCCTAGTTTTCATTAAATATTGACGAGACATTAGCAACAGTTCGTATCCAAATCCATAGATATCTATTCAATGTTTTAGATAATGTGTGCGGGAATATTTATTAGTATTTATGAGCACATGCATGTTGATTTTACATTTACACTTGGATTTGATGTGTGATCCAATCTTATATTTTATCTATCTTTTATATCATTTGACACTGTGTCAAATTCATATTTTTCTTATAATGATTTTACCTTTTGTACTACATCTTGCTTATATTGTCATTTATATTTGCATATGATTGTCTTTATTTATTATTTCTTTCTCTTTATTTCTTGATTTTTTTAAAAAACTCTCTTTTTGCGTCTTCATGATTGTTTGCTCTCTTATCTTTGTTTTTCATAGATAATTTTCACTATGACTTGGTTATACTAGCCTTGTTCCCTTTCATCATGTTTTCTATTACCATGTGATTAGTTATCAAACAATGTATCTCATTATACTTTCATTATACCGGCCCACTTTGTATTTCCTTATTTCCTTTCCATAGACTAAGCATATACACGGTTGAGACTTGAGATCACATGTTGGTTCATTATTAATCCTTAGTGTCCTAGTCTATCTTTGTTTTTGGGTACTTATCTTCCTTTAACCTTAGATTGAGGCTCATTTTGTGTGTATCATTACATATCTCATGATTGGTCATTCCAAATCTATATGGAGGAGGAATATTCAAAAGCCATAAAAAGTTAAAAGCCAAATCATTTTAAATAAAAAGGTAATGATATAAAAGGTAAATATATTCTTAAAAGTCAAATAACACTAAAATGCATGATTCAAATCACATATCCTTATTATATTAAAAGCTCAAACTCCACAGCTGGCCTCATGATAGAGTTGAGATCCTTTGGGGTGTGGTAGGCCAGTATATTAGAAGAGGAGAATAAAAAAAATCATTTAGTGCTACTTACTTTATCATGCAAATACCTAATATTCATAGTAGACCGATAGCTCTGTAAAGGGCCCTAAAGAATAGGGAACACATCATGGGAAGGTAAGTCCATTTTAATTTTCCTTGTACCAATCTACCTTCATGAGTTGATATTAGTAGCACACTTATTTGCCTACAAAGCTTTGTGTCTATAACGAATAGGTTTCCTTTGTACATTGATGGTCACTAGTCACTTAGTGCCTTCTCATGTCCTCAGTATGCCTCTTGCCTCCTAAGGTCTTCTCATAAGACACCTAAGTCTTTCTTTTTACATTCCCTTTTTCATTCCTTATATCCCTCATATTTCCTCTTTAGAAATATTTATTTGTCTACTGATTACTCCCCTTAGGATCTCATTTGTGAGTTATTTTGTAATCCTATGGATAAGACCCAACATTCCTCACAAATTACCATCATAACGCCTTCTTATAACCCACATACTTTGTTACTTGATTGTTTCAATTATTCCACCCTAGTGGTGTTCCCTTTGTGGAGTTGTAGTATAAGACCATGGATAGGACTTGGCCCTCCTCACAAATTTTTCCAATAATAAAAGTCAAAAATAAAAATTACATGTGTCAAATATGAGATAAGATGTGATTGATTATGAAGTTACACATCATTGACATGCTTTCTAGCTTGATTTAGTATGTTTTATGCTTATTTCATTTTTATTTTGCTTTTATCTTCTTGTTTTTTGAGTGCATTTAAGAATCCAACCATTTCTTGAATTTTTCATACTTTAAAACTTGAATTGGTATGGCAAATTCTAGACCAAACCATTTTCCATTTTTTCTCTTATTCTTCCCAACGTGATATATTATGATTGATTGACTTAATTAATTTTTTTATACCATTTTTTCTCTTTTACATACCTTCCATTTTATTACATTATTTTCATATTTCCCAATGTGATTTAGTATGATTTTACTTGTTTTAATTTGGTGCAAAAATATTTCACTTGGTTTAAAAACAAAATCTTTCTTACCATTTTTTATTATTCTTTTCTTCTTTATACTTAATCATTTCTTGTTATACACATTTCTCAACTTGAAATAGTGTGTAGTAAATTTTTGATTGATTTTATTTTACCAAGTCATTTTTTCTTATTTATTTTAACCATACATGTGTTCTACATAATACTAGAAAAGAAACCACATCTCATATGTTTCCTATAGCATATACAATGAACAACTAAATACATGTGTTAGAAAGAAATATATCCAAACCATCCACAACCACAACCATGATAACAATAACATACATAATCAACATCAATATGCCAAAATGATCCATCATATATATATCATGATTTTTAATATGAGTACAACCATATACAATGCTACAACTCTATGGCTGGGCCCCATCCAATCTATCTTGTGGCTTATCCAAGCTACCTATCGATGCCTTAGTTTGACCCCTTCAAATAGAATGCTATAAAAAGGGTGTCTGAGATCCTAATCCATCCACCTATCCCTCTAGATGTGCCACTCATGCTTGTACCTATGCCAACTAGGCTAAGGTCACCATGTGTGTCACGCTCTCCTACTCCTGCACCTATGTCATAGGGGTTAGGGTCACTATATGTGCCTATGTCATTTATGTCACTATATCTAGATGTGTAACTCTCTCTTCTACTAGGGCCTATTATTATTGTATCTCTCCTACACCCATCTCTACTAGTGCATGTATCCTCTCTCTCTTTATGTTCATATTTGCCTTGTTGCCTCTCTAGCTAATCTAAACCAACTCACTTGAGCTGGGGCAGATGGTATGCTAGGGTCCTCCAATGTAGTAGGGTTATATGACATCAAAATATCATCCAAGATGTCATGGAGTGCTCCCCTCACAAGGGACCCCCATCTCTCCTCCTCATCCTCTATTATGCCTACAAAATCACACTATATAGATATTAGATCACTATTATATCTCAAAATATTTATCTTATCTAATCTATTTTAAAAATAATAAAACTTAAGTAATAATTTACCCTTATTTCTTACCTATCTATGTATTATATACTATGGTCTCTCCATCTATGCAACCTTCGAGCATAATATCTCCATATGCATGGTATTCAAGCATATCCTATGTAGTTTGCCTCTAAATACAAATCCTATCATCATAGCTCAAGTCTACCTCAACCTATGCTTGAGTGGATTCTCAATCATCCAACTCTCCCCTCACTCACCTACTAGGTCATCTGAGATGGTGATAGTCTCAACTACCTCCTATTCCTACTACCTCCATCAATGTCATGTCCATGGTGGCCATTGTTCCTCTCACTATGGAGCTAGTGGTAGTACCTCTAGTACTATTTCCTCCACACCCATATCCTCTTATTCTGCTCCCTATCATGCTCAACTAGTCCATAATCACTCATAATGTGGTCTGAGCATCGACCTCATCATTGGTGGCCCTCATCCTCTCCTCCCCCATATTTATCTCACATGTTAAGCCTAAGGCTCAAGAATCAATATTGGTGTCATTAGATAAGTTAAGTACATCTATCTTGATACCTATGCCATTATATGTGGCTCCCTCTACAAGGTGTAGTGCCCTATTACCTCCATCTTTGTTATAGCTGATGAAACTATGTCCCAGCTAGGCCATGTAGTCACCATGTGCTCATATGACTGACATACTATGTTTGCATGTCCCACCATCTACAATTTTGGCATGTAGGGAATGACTCATTCTATTTGGTCCTCTCTCCATCTTCACAATTGAGGTAACCTATCATCGATTGCATGGGGCAACCCATCTAGATGATACATGGGAAACCTCTCGTATATCCACACCATCAACAATATGATCAGTCTTATTGACTTTTATCCTCTGATCAACACTTCACACATATCATGTATGAGTTAGACCTAGATGATAGACCTAATATGATATAATATACTCTCCTCTAGCATCATCCTACTTAAGGTTCCCATGAATAATATTACCTTGCCATCTGACTTGTGAAATAACACTCATAGTGTCACAAGCCCTATCATAGCTTTCTAAATATTTATAACTTTTGATGTATATACATCAAACATGTTGACTCTCTACCCTACCAAAATCATCTCTAAGCCTATAGCCCATATGGCTTAGGCTCTCCTCTCCTCCATGTTGTCTAGTATCCCTGTAGTCATAGATAATATTGTTATCAGTAGCCATAGGATGGCATAGATATCCTCTAGAGTGATAGCCACCTCTATTATGTCCCCCTCTACCTCCTACCTAAAGGTGTTAGTCAATCATTCCCATCATCCCATGAACATGACTAACAAATTAGCACTCAAAGGAATCCTACACATCTCAACTATCCCACTTAAGCCTATAGATACGAGTTCACCCTATCTCCTATTATTAGATACTCTAGTAGATTTAGTAGCTATGACGTATTTATCAATCACTAGAATCTGGGTCATCCCTAAAATCAAGAAATAATAAAAGATGTATTAGATCCTCCATGTCATGTATAGTCACAATACATTATTTTCACAAATTTTAATAAAAACAAGCTTATATTGCTTTAATTTAATCATTTGAACCTATTTTTAGCCTACTCGATCCTTTTTTCCCTTGGTCATTTTAGGCCATTCTAGCCTTCTTTTGGCCTTTTACATGTTTTTTTGTACAATTTTGGTTCTTTGGTCAAACTAGTTTGACCAAAATTTCCCTATTTTTGACTTGGTTGACTTAAAAATCTAAGTCAACCCTCTTATTTTCCCCTCCATAGTATTGTGTTGTCATTCTAGTATTTTAGACCAATGGCAAAACTATACTAGGTCAGTAATCTTCAAAACATACTAGGTCGGCACACACCTACTAGGTTAATAGTGTAGATTTTGCACAATTTTAGCGTACTGGGTCGACTGGGTCGACCCAGTTGTTTTTTATTGCCAACCCCTTGCATTTTCCTAAAAAGTACCTTATGGTGGTTTTCTCTATAAATCCTTCAAACCCATTTCCCATCTTGCTTTTTCCTACCTATAGAATCTAATTTGGTTTCATTTCAACATATAGAAATGCTTAAAATTCAAAATTAACAAAAATACACTAAAATCAATAAAACACTTAAGATTCTTAGTTTCTTACTTGTCATGCACCCATTACTACCTTTGGATGTCCCTCTTGCCTAGCCTGTCTCCTCCTCATCATCCTAGCTCATTTGTTTTATCATAGATCTTTTTCTCTCCTTCATAAGTCAAAATAACAAATGACTTCTCTTTCTCCCTATTTAAAAACACTTTTTAGTAATTCAAAAATTTTAATTATTTTCAGGCAGATTCCTTGTTTTGCTTATACCTTTGTTTCTATTCATTTGTTTTTTGAATCATAAAATACATTGGAATCATGATGGCGTAGATAATATTTTCCACTAGCATATGCTTATATTCCAAAATTTTGATTTTTGACTATTTTTTGCACTAACTTCTACAGGTTTGCCTAGTGTTTTTCACATTAGATGCCTTCACCTTCTTTTTTAGTCTACTTCTTTATCTATAGCACTAAGGTAAGTAAATGTACGTGTTTTTTAATTCTATCCTTTCCTTTATATTATTTACTACTTACTACACTTTACTTAGCATCACCATTATGTGTTATCATGTTCTATTTCCTGAAGCACCATCCCGTGTTGCACTCACATGACACATGATGAGATTCAAGTGGGGCATATGTATACACATAATATTTTCAAAATTTTATCACTTACTAACACTTTGTATCTGTAGGAACCTATCGAGGCTCAATCTCTCAGAATGCATGCCTTAAGGGGTGAACTGGCAAAGGGGTGGGCAGACCATTGGTGCTTTGTAAGATTGTTGTCCCATTTTCCACTTGCCATCTACACACTTGTCTCCTAAAACCATTTACCCTAATCTTATTCTTCTTAGTTTTACCCATTCCAAACATTTGTCACATCTTTATCCTCCTATTCCTTTCCTTATCCCCCTTTTAACATTTGGTTATACTAGGTCAACTAGGTCAACCTTCTATAATTTTTAGCCTCTGATTACTGTATAGGGTCGACTGGGTCGACCCTATATTGTTTTAGGTTATTTTTCACTTTGGAGCTTGTTATCCCTTTGGCTGATATAGGTCAGGACCTAGTGAATTATCTCTCTAAAACATCCCTATACAACTGACATATTTAGAAGGATTTAGGGTAAGATCCGCATATATATACAAGTTCATTTCCAACCATTTGAAGATAGATAAATGAAGAAGTATAAATGCACACAAACATCTACTTATTGACAATTCTACTTGAGGAATAAAGCTTAGGGTTCCATAATTTTTTTGGAGATAGGGATCGTATCTTGTGGATAAGTCTTTTAGATGCATAGATAGGTTGTCTAGCCTAGAGCTGATTTGTCTTTTTTATCCTTACATACCACAATAATCTCTTATGAATCACCTTGGCCAAGGGAGAGATTGAGGCTCAGTGGGTTCATCTTCAAAGGTAAGTATTCCTAACTTTATTTCTCCTTTGTAAGAGTAGATAGATAATGTAGTTGTGATTATATTTTATGCATTAGAATTTTGTATACATTGACATGAATATATGTCTTCTATGCATGTTTAGTTTAGTTTATTTTGTTTTGTTTCTAACCCGCACTTTGTGCCACAAGCTTTGGTGAGAACTAGATTATATTTCATTTTTTGTTATTAGAATAAGTGAGATATCAAAACCTAGGATCCCCTTAGGGTTATTACATGATTATGTTAGTCTGGAGGGTTTAGAACCCTCCTTAGCATGGTGTATTGTGATAAGTGATCCCCTAATCGAGTCTAATAGATCCCCATCTTGGTCATGCTCCTAATTAACAAATGTATTCCCAATCAAAAGTGTAGGTATGCTCTATCTTCTCTAAGCCAAGATTGATTTATAGACACGATACATTTTTTATTACATACAAGCTCTATTTGAATATGTCTTAAAGCTCTCTATCTACCATGGGGATAGTCATCTTTTCCAATATAGTTTTATATCATGAGACATATTGTTAAATTGGCTCATTGAATTTTTGATTTAGAACATGCACAAAAATGAAGAGCTAGATAAAGCGAGGGATTTCAACAAAGATAAATAGGATTAGACATGTCCAAGATGTATAACCATTTTAAACATGACACCTTCAGTTTTAAAATGGAGACTCATTTGCATGAATAAATCAAGGACTTTAATGTTGGAGAGATTAACAAGATATTTCATGCATGCACTCTTGTTTGTTTTGAGCCTTCCAAACATTCTAATAGTTTAAGTGGAGACCATTGGAGGTTGATTAGTCTTGAGCTCTAGTTGACTAATTGACAAGTGTCACATCCACTCATGCTTTCCATGTAATAGAAGACATTCTCATGTTCCAATTTAGCTTCAAATAGGTTCAAGATTAAGTCAAGACATCCAAGATTGGTGTAAACATCATGCATAGGGAAGATTAGTCCAAGTTTGAGCCCACCATCCATTTTCAACGCTAAAGGATTTTTCATGTAAGGCATAATACAAAAGAATATTATTTTTAGAGGTTTTTTATCTTTGGAAAGTAAAAATTGGACTTGGGCTAATGAAAGAGTTGTCTTCTTCTTCTATTTTCAATTCCAACCTCTTGGATGTTGTGTATTTTGAGTTGTGGAGCTAAAAGCTTCACTGTTGAGCTCTTGTGGAGGTTGTTGGACTTAACCAATAACTAGCATCGGCAATATCACTGACATCAATCAGGCGTGGACCAGAAGCTGCCAACATCAGTCAAGGATCAGCCGAGGTCGGTCATGTGTAGACTGACAGCAACTGACATCGGTCACCTATGTGTATGCATGCATTTGCATACATTTCCAGAATTAGACTTGTCTAATTTTAGGAGGTCTGAGTGTTTGCATGTGAAGACTAATTTAAGTCTTGGGTCTGAGTTTCTAATTATTGTATGCCTTGGATCCTATTTAAGAGACCCATGGGGCATGTATTATATTAAGAAGTTGTAAGTAAGATCAATTAGATCTGTAAGATGTGTAAGATCAAGAAGATCTACTGTAGTAATTAGTTGAGAGAGAGAGAACTCTTGAGAGAAATACTGTACACCTAAGAGGTGTGGAAAGAGTGTGATTTCTTCATTGTATTTTGGAAGAGTTTTAATAGAGATTGGTTATTTCTCATATCTCTTCTTATTTGCTATTTTTGATTTTTAGTTACTTATTGCTTCTGGTTCAATTCCATGTTTAGTTGCTTATACAAAAGTAATCAATTATACTCAGTAGTTCCTAACAAGTGGTATCAGAGCTTGGTTCACTAACAGCTGGTATAGAGCAGGTTAGTGGTTTTTTATTACAGGTTCACTCACAGGGGTTTCTATTTGAGTGGGAGCAAAGCAATGGCAGAAGAAAGTAAGCTAAGAATGGAGAAATTCAATGGCAAGAATTATCAATTATGGAGGATGCAAATAGAAGATTATCTATATCAAAAAGATCTATTTTTATCGTTGGGTGGGGTTGCATGCAAGCCCACAGATATGCAGGATGAAGAATGGAATGTTCTTGATAGAAAGGCTCTTGGATATATAAGGTTGAGCCTGGCATCTTCTATGATTTCTAATATATCATAGGCAAAGACAATGGTAGAGTTAATGGATACTCTGGAAAACTTATATGAAAAACCCTCAGCTTCAAATAAGGTATATCTTATGAAGCAATTATTTAGTTTACAAATGCAAGAAGGTGGATCTGTATATAGTCATCTTAATTATTTCCATGAAATTGTAAATAAATTAAATTCAGTCAAAATAGTTTTTGATGATGAAGTTAAGGCTCTCTTGATCTTATGTTCTTTACCTGAAAGCTGGCACAGCTTGGTAATGGTGGTAAGTAATACTGCATCTGCTTCAAATATCTTGAAAGTTGAAGATGTTGTTAGTGTAATCTTGAATGAAGAAATTCACAGGAAAAGCACAGGTGAAACATATGGTAATGCTTTAAGTATTGAAAGTAGGGGAAGGCAAAGAGAGAAGGGCAAGCATGGGAAATAAAGGTCAAAGATGGGAAGGAGATCCAAATCCAGAACTAGCAAAATAACCTACTAGAATTGTGGAAAGAAAGGACATGCAAAGAAAGACTATTGGCTGAAGGATAACAAAGAAAATCAGCATGAAGGTAATAAAGAAGCAAATGTTGTAGGTATTGTTTCACATGATGCTCTTATATTTTCTTTGGATAGTCAAGTAGAATCATGGGTTTTAGATTCTAGTGCTTCTTTCCATGTAACCCCAAATAGAGAATTTTTCAATGATTATGTCCATGGAGACTTTGGAAAAGTTTATTTAGGGGATGGTGAGCCTTGTCAAATTGTTGGCAAAAGAAAAGTGCAGCTGAAATTGCAGAATGGCAACACATGGGTGTTGAAAGATGTCATGCATGTACCCATCTTGAAGAGGAATCTGATTTCTACAGGAAAGTTGGGTGATGAGGGTTGCATAGTAACTCTCACAGTGAAATCTTGGAAAGTTTCCAAGGGTACACTTGTATTAGCAAGAGGTAAAAGAGTAGGTACTCTTTATCTGTGTAATTGTATTACTGATTATTCTCCTTATGTTTTATCTACTTTAGATGTAGATGTAAAGATGTGGCACTATAGACTTGGTCACATGAGTGAGAAGGGAATGAATGTTCTTAAGTCAAAAGGTAATCTTTCAGATTTGAAATGCATAGATCTAGATTTCTGTGAGCATTGTGTTTTTGGAAAATAGAGGAAAGTAAGGTTTCTCAAGGTTGGAGCTTGTTCACACAGACGTGTGGGGACCAGCTCAGGTAGCTTCTATTGGAGGATCATAGTATTATGTTTCTTTCATTGATGATGCTACAAGAAAGGTATGGGTTTATTTCATAAAGAGGAAATCTGATGTTTTTGACACATTTAAGAAATGGAAAGCTTTGGTTGAGAATGAAACAGGTTTGAGATTAAAGTGCCTTAAATCTGACAATGGTGGTGAGTACTGCAGCAATAAATTTAATAGTTACTATTCTATGAGTGGAATACGCAAGGAAAGGACGGTTCTAAGGACACCTCAGCAAAATGGAGTTACTAAAAGGATGAATAGAACAATTATGGAGCGTGCACGGAGTATGAAGTTGCATGCTGGTTTGCCCTTAAAGTTTTGGGCAGAAGCTGTGGATACTGTAGTGTACCTGATTAATAGAGGACCTTCTACTGCTCTGGATGGTGGAATACCAGAAGAGGCATGGACAGGTAAAAAGGTAGATCTTTCAATTCTTAGAGTTTTTGGTTCTGAAGCTTTTGTGCACATTGATAAAGAAAATAGAAAGAAGCTAGATGTTAAATCCATGTGGTGCACTTTCATTGGTTATGGCTTTGGAGATTTCAGATTCTGGTTGTGGAATTTAGAAACTAACAAAATTATTAGAAGCCGTGATGTAGTTTTCAATGAGAAGGTGATGTACAATGATCAGCTCAAGATGTTGAATAATTCTAAGTAGGGCAATCTTGATTTGGATGAGATAATGATCCAAAATGAGCTCGCGGGTAAAAATCATCAATCACAGGAAAACACAGGCACTGATGTCAGTCAGGTAGGAATTGACGTCTTTCAGACAGGAACCAATGTCGGTCAGATAGTAACTGACATCGATCGGGCATGAATTGACGTCGGTCAAGTAGAACTGACATCAATTGGCTATAGATAGAAAGATGACCGAGATCGGTCACTGACAGAATGAATTTTGGGTGGACAGCAAGCTATGGATGAGTCTCAAATGCCCATAAAGAGGATTGTAAGGGTAAGTAAACCTCTAATTATTTATTCCCCTTCTTTATACTACGTGTTGCTAACTGATGGTGGAGAACCAGAAAGTTTTGATGAGGCAATACAAGTAGAATCCATGAAACAGTGGGAGCATGACATGAATGAGGAAATTGATTCCTTAGTGGAGAACCAAACGTGGGATTTGGTTGAGTTTTCAGCCGGAAAGAAAGCACTGAAAAATAAATGGGTATACAGGTTAAAGGAATGAGAGAATGGATAGATGAGACATAAAGCCAGGTTGGTAGTAAAGGGATTTACACGGAAACCAAGTATTGACTTTGGTGAAATTTTTTCTCCTGTAGTAAAGATGACTTCTATTCAGATTGTATTGTCTTTAGTTGCTATTGAGGATTTGCATCTTGATCAGCTTGATGTTAAGACATCATTTCTTCATGGAGATTTGGATGAAGAGATATATATGGAACATCCGGAAGGTTTTGAGGTCACAGGTAAGGAGAAACTTGTGTGCAGGTTGAAGAAAAGCTTATATGGTCTTAAGCAAGTGCCAAGACAATGGTATTTAAGGTTTGACAGGTTTATGATAGAGCATGGCTTTAGTAAATGTCAATTTGACCATTGTGTTTATTTTACCAGATTGGATAATGGTCATTATATTATCCTGTTGATGTATGTGGATGATATGCTTGTTGCAGGTTCACACATGTAGGAAATTACTGAGCTAAAGGTAAAATTAGCTCACACATTTGCCATGAAGGATTTAGGAGCAGCAAATAAAATCCTTGGCATGACTATTAAGAGAGACAGGAAAAATCACAGTTTGATTTTTTCTCAAGAGGATTATGTGAACAAGGGGTTGGAGAGGTTCAATATGCAGGATGCAAAATTGGTAAGTACACCTATGGCTAGACACTTCAAGTTGAGCAAAGAACAGTGTCCTAAATCACATGATAAGGTTGAGTACATGAGCAAAGTTCCATATGTTTTAGCAGTTGGGAGCTTAATGTATGCTATGGTATGTACCAGACCTGATATTGCCCAAGCAGTGGGAGTTGTCAGCAAGTTTATGGCCAATCCAGGAAAGGAACACTGGAAAGCAGTTCAGTGGATTCTCAGGTATTTGAGAGGGACCAGCAGTAGGTATTTATGCTATGCACGGTCAAGCACTTCTCTACATGGGTATGTAGATTCAGATATGGCAGGGGACTTAGATGGTAGGAGAAGCACCATAGGATATGTGTTCACTGTTGGTGGAACGGCGATTAGCTGGATTTCAAAGTTGCAAAAGGTTGTTGCCTTGTCTACTATAGAGGCAGAATACATTGTAGTCACAGAGGCTAGCAAAGACATGATTTGGATGACTCGGTTAATGGAAGAGTTGGGAAAGGAGCAAGAGATTTGCAGATTGTACAGTGATAGTCAAAGTGTAATTCATTTGGCAAAGAATTCAGCCTTTCATTCAAGAACCAAACATATACATCTTAGGTACCACTTCATTCGATAGGTACTGGAGGATGGACAGTTGAAGCTAGAAAAGATCCATATGGATAAGAACCCTGCAAATAAGTTAACAAAGCCGATAACAAAGGAGGAGTTGAGTCTTCATTCAACTTTTGTTGGTCTTCAAGATTGATCTTGAAGATGGAGATACAAACCAAAGAAACAAGACAGAGGATGTTGTTATACAGGTATAGGTGCAACTATTTATCTCCAAGTGGGAGATTGTTGAGTTGTGGAGATAAAAGCTTCACTGTTGAGCTCTTGTGGAGGTTTCTGGACTTAACCAATAACTGGCATCAGCAGTATCACTGACATCGGTCAGGTGTGGACCAGAAGCTATTGACATTGGTTAGGGATCAGCCGACGTCAATCATGTGCAGACCGATAGCAACCAATGTTGGTCACCTGTGTGTGTGCATGCATTTGCATGCGTTTCCAAAATTAGACTTGTCTAATTTTAGGAGGTCTGAGTGTTTGCATGTGAAGACTAATTTAAGTCTTGGGTCTGTGTTTCTAATTATTGTATGCCTTAGATCCTATTTAAGAGACCCATGGGGCATGTATTGTATTAAGAAGTTGTAAGTAAGATCAATTAGATCTGCAAGGTGTGTAAGATCAAGAAGATCTGTTATAGTAATTGGTTGAGAGAGAGAGAGAACTCTTGAGAGAAATATTGTACACCTAAGAGGTGTGGGAAGAGTGTGATTTCTTCATTATATTCTGGAAGAGTTTTAATAGAGATTGGTTGTTTCTCATATCTCTTCTTATTTGCTATTTCTGATTTCTAGTTACTTATTGCTTCTGGTTCAATTTCGTGTTTAGTTGCTTATACAAAAGTAATCAATTATACTCAGTAGTTCCTAACAGTGTATTTTTCTATATAAATTGGCTTTTCAGCCTTGAATTGTATCCCTCTTTTGGCAAGATAGAATTCTGCCAAAGATTGAGTTGTAAACTTTTTTTAGATTAATAGAAGGACTATTATTTTTAGATTCCAGTTGATGGTATAGTGTATTTATGTCATTTATTTGAATAAGTGATAGAGTTTTCTTCCTTGTCAAGTCTTGATTCTTACCTAATTACTAGCTGGTTAGATTATGCAAGTCATGTTCCATGTTTAATGTCTTTTGAATTAGTTTATAATGGATGCAAGTGACTGGTTAGTGCCTTGAATTAGGCCTATTCCATCATTTCTTTCAAGCTTTGATCACAAGATAGAACCTTTTCATGAAATAATTATGCATATTGGTCAATTGGTGTTGAAGGTTCATCCTTTCTCTTGTCTAAATCAGTGTTTTTAAGAGCTCCAATTGAGTGGATCAATCAATCATTCAGGGTATCACCATCATTAGATAAGATTTTATTTCAAGTTTCTCTCTCTTTTCCCAGATAGTTTATAGCATAGAGCAAGGATCCTAATTGATACACCAAATGGAGTTATCCCTTAGAATCTAGAGATTCAATCCACTAATTAGGTCACCCACAACTTAGGATTTTTTCCATGTTTCAACAGACTATGAAGGCCTGAAAATACCTTCACAAAGGTGCAAGTTTGATTGACAACAACATGGATAGGTCAATTATAAGTTTGCTTTGATTTAGCTAATGGAATTTTTAGAAGTGGCTTGGTAACTTATTCTTATGATGTGGATTAATTTTTTAGGATTATAATAGGAGGGGAGTTTAGCTCTTACCTCTATGAGCTACATAAGGATATCATTCTTATTCTCAAATAGGTACTGATTGACTTGGGAAAAAATAAGTTTAGATTTAAATAAATCATTATGTTTATCATTGTAAACATTTTGGTTTTCAAGACTATTAGTATCATCATCATAGATTTGTTATTGATCAAAGTGAAATGGGTTTTAATTAAAAGGTTTTTCCATGTTAGTGTATTGATTCATTCTCACTTGAAGTCTTGTTGTAGGTGTTATGAGTTTGTTTTGGTTATTTTGGGACTAGTTTGGTGATGAACTAGTTTCACATAAGGGGATGATAAAAACACACATAGCACACCATATGTTAGTCAAGTGGGAGTGTAATCGAATAGTGGCCCACAGATAATGACTCAAAGGCATGTTATGGGTAATCTTTGGGAATGGTATTTTATTTGTACCACTACGTGATTATAGCCGAAAGGTTCTTAGTCTAGATTAACACAATATCAATAAGAAATTATCATTATACCTTTCAATACATGAGTCCCAATTATGTGAAACAAGGGTGTCTTTTAAAGCCTAGGTATTAGTGGTCAAATCCACCTCACTTCACTTGATTATTAATCAAGCTTAGCCACTTAAGACATCCACACCAAGTAATTTTTAGAGTCTACAAAACACGAACTTTGGTCAAGCCTTGGTGATGAAATCTAATTCGTTAAATCTCTAAGAAAGGTAAAATAGAAATTATAACCATTTATAATTTTTAAGGTCACTTTTGGCACAAGTAACTAAATTGTTTCTAATTATAAATATTGCCTTTTGGCACAAGAGAACAACATATGAAAACTTCAATTACACACACAATTAATACGATAAAATATAAAAACAAAATAGATTTAAGATTTAATGATTATGTATTTAGGTTTTTAATTTTAGGTCTTTGATAAGTGTGCCTACAAAACACATGTTAATAGTTTTGAAGTTTTTGTCTTCATCAAATGGTTCCCTACACGTTAAAAAGATATAAAAAATGCTACAAAAAATGACACAAATGCTAATATTTAGAGTGTAAACACTAATTAGCATTAAAAAAATGTTGATAAATAGAACTATTAAATTTATTAGTGTAAATTATAAATGTCATAATGCAAACACTAATTAATAGTGTGGAAATGCTAAAATACAATATGTAAACCCTGATGAATAGGAAACTATACAAAATAAATAAAAGCATTATTACCTTCGATGGAAATGTTGAACCTTAGAGTAGAAACATTGATACTCATAATAGGAACAGTAGTATGAAAATACTATATTTCAGAGTGGAAACACCGATCCTCAAAATAAAAATGTCGATCCTTAGAAAATGATCAAATTTCACCTGCATAAAGATATAAATTCCAAAGTTTCATATGAAAACATCATTCCTAACAATGGAAATGCCAAAACTTATTACATAACTATTAATGTTTAAGGAAAGACAATGGAAGTTGAAAAAGATAAAAAATTGTTAGGATTCCAAGCCAAATGGTTAGCAACCTGAACCCAAACGATGCTAGAATGTGTTAAACAATAAAAAAATTCTTTAAAATGAATGAATAAGTGTTATAAATTAAAAGGGGATTGATTCTCACCAGGCTTGCCAAAAATTTATATGCAAATATTAGATCTTGAATAAAAACTAAACATGAATGCCAAAATCCAACTCTAAACCTAACATAATCATAGTTTGAGAAAAAATAAAGAGAATAACATTAATCTACCATCACCTACTAAATGAATATGGTCCTTCATTGATGTAAATTTTCTCACAATTGATCAAATTATGGTTTGTCAAAACTCATGCAAGATTTTGAAGATGTTTCAAAAAATTTATATTTGAGATGATTCCTCTATCAAAATGAAAGATGCAATGGTGGATTTATATACTTTCATATGGAAGGATGGATGGTGGAGATCATTTGATCATATTGGAAACTTCATATTAGGATGAGGTTCTATCAGTCAGTTAATTGAGTATGTTTCCATTTGGAGACTGTGTTGACTAGGTTATTTCTATTTTATGTAGGAGTTACGTGATTTGTTTCTAATTGGAGATTGAGTGATGAAGTACTTAACTACTTTGTTTCCAAATAGAGGAGGATTTAACTAACCAATTAACATGTAACTAATTAACATGGGCATAGATAAGTTTTCATCTCGATCATAAGTTTACCAAATGATGACATGGAGTGGAGGATAGGTGAAGATTTTTTTATTTTTTATTTATTTCATTAAGTAATTATGCATGGATTTAATTAATAATTAATTAATTATAGGATGATTTTAGTGGACTCTTAAATAAGTTCATGGTGATAAATTGATTATTTCATGTGGTGATGTTAGGATTTAGAAAGTTAAGATGGATTAACTAAGGTTGATGAAAATTTTGAATAATGATGACACTAGGGTGGTGAAATTAGGGTGTCTATAAAAATTATTTTGTTATAATTCTTTAGATTTTTCATATGATCCATTGTATGAGAACCTTGTTCCATTTGAGAAATCTTAACTTGAAGATTTACAAAATTGTACAAGCACTTGATTAGTAGGTAAAATAGATTGATTAAAAATAGATGGCATCATATGAGTCATAACCTTAGGAGGAAAAAACTATGTTGAATAGGGATATACACAAAAAACTAAGGAATAAATTATGTTTCACCCATTTTAGGTATATTAAGTGTAGGCGTCACTTGTGTAGCCATAGGTGCAAACACATAAACGATAGTAATTTAAATAGTGGTATGAACACCTATTACATGATCTAAGTCTCTACAAGGTGGACTTTTAGAAGTCAAAATTTCATCTTGTTGTTCCTTAGATATGGAATCATTAGCATTTGTTGCATTCTTAACCTCTAGGATAAGGTTCAAGATAGTATAAATGTCCTTATCTTTCTTAATAATTCTTTTCCAAAAATTAGAAAGTGCCTATACTTGTTTAAGATCTACATTTTTAAGCTCATTGGGGTGTATTTTACCATGATATTCACCATTATATTTAGTATCATCTTCATAATCATTTTTAAGATCAGGCATAACATCATTGATAAAATGTTCATCTACATTTATCTATTCCTTATTAATGTTTGCCTAAATAGAAGAAGGCATTTATATCTATCAATTTGAACCATTTTAGATGGTGCACAAACACATGGTTATATCAAAAGAATCTTAATATGATTGATAACAACACCATTTAGCCTATCACTTTGCCTTAAAGGTACGTAAGACCTAACCTTCTTCAATGCTATAGAATGTATGCATGAAATTACTAATAAATCTTATGAAAAAGGAGAAATTTTCATATATTTGTATGTGATAAGGGGAAATCAGAAATCAGATCTAAAATGCAACCCCTAATTAAAATAATATGAAACCCTCATAAATATTGAAACCATAATGTAGGAAGAAACTTAGGGTTGGTTCGTGCTCAACTCAATGATCAAATTCACCAAAATGTTTTAATTATTTTGGATCTAAGATTTATAAATACATTAAAACTAGGGGTAGATCAAATTATCTAAAATATGGAAATATAGTACTAATATAAATTGGAGTAAATAATATAGATATTGCACTATTATGATTTAGAATTGACAAAGAAAGAGAGTAGAAGTGTACTTAGTTGATCCTAATATTATTTCACTCACATAAGGTGCCTCTATATCTAAAAAACTTTTATGTCTACCTCATTAGCCACTCAAACATGAAATAAAGCTTGAACACCTCTTTGAATGCTACCAATAGAGTCTAACCCCTATGATGGTTGGCACTATTTAGTGGTTTATGGAAATGTCCTTATGTATTTTTTGGTTTTTTAACTCTTGAGACCCATATAATGTTTTCTATGTGTGCACTCTCCTTCTACTTTGCATGATTATTATTTTTTGTTCTTATTATATCCAAATCCTAATTATTTTTCAACCAAACCATGACCCTTGAAAAATGGGATAGTAATTTGGATTGGACAATACCAACCACTCCCCACTGAATGGTTAAGTTTTTCCTATATTCTCATAGTTCGAAGAGGGATAAAACCACATGTAGTTCTCCAAATTATGTGTATGTGCAACATCACTATTAATCTAGAATGTAATGTAATGTTTTGATGTTTCACATTTGAAAACATGCAAATTTGATTTTTTTTTTAATTTAGACTTGGATCTAGGGATACTTATTTTATTGGTTTTGAGATGTGTATGTCATGTGATAATGTCTTAAGGGAGCGCTAGTGGATTTATTGAGATTATTTTCAAGTAGTGATAAAATTGATTTATGACATAGTGAGTATAACTTGAGGATTGATTTGTATTTATATTTAACTCTTCATTATTTTCCACTATGACTGATTCATGAAATGTGTCTAAGCCAACCTAATAGAGACTTCCCAAATTAAAAAATAGCCTTTTAGTGTTCTTGAACACTATTGGCAAAGGCAGACACCTATCGTAATTGAAAATATCCAGTTGTTACCAGTATTGTCTTGGGAGTGTAAATCAATGATCTTAGACATGGAGGACTATTTAAGATTTTAGAAAGTTCATGTACATACTATGTTGATCCTGAATAAATTTATTTGGTGAATAGAGTTAACCAATATAATGAAGAGGTAGACAAATATAGGAAAGTGTGAAGATTCAAATGTATGTGAAATGTCCAAGTATGTCAAAGTTGATGTATCTAGAGTGTTTGATGCCATATTTAAGTGTCTAAAGTATTATCACCTCCTTCATTAATCCATCCCCTCCAAAAAATTTATAATGGATTTATTTAAAGCCTTTGATATGAACAAAGTGCTTTTCAATGGAATTAGAGAGTTTTTACAAATTAAACAAGAAAACATATTCATTAAATTTGGACATGTGCCTAAGAATATAGACTTCTAGTATTACCACTTCTAGTTTTTTAAATGTTTAAATTAGATTTATATATTGTTAAAATTAATTTTAAATAATATGATATTAAAGTTTAATATTTTATTATTATTTTTAACTATTAATAATTTTCATTCATATCTAGGAAAAATGGGTCAATGATTGAGCATGATCTACCTATTAAAATATAAATAAGGAAAATGCTAAAAAATTTAATGCATTAATTTTAGCATTATTACATGGAATATACATGGAAGTTTTAAATATTTAAAATGATGCGTTAAAATTTAAATATTATCACCACTTTGATTTTAATGGTGGACAACAATTATTTTGAAAATATCCCCTCGAGAATGTGTATGTTATGAAGGGTTAAATTTGATGGTCACCCCTACCTGTCAAGAAAAATTTTTGTGATGGTTTTTAAACTAATGTTACCTTTCACTTAACATTTGTTTTGTATTTTTAACTTTCATAATTTTCATATAAATATAAAAATATAAAAAACCAAAGAAAAAAAGAATTACTTAAAATAATTATGGATTGACTAACTAAAAATAAATTAACTATTCTCTTAAGGTTTCATCTATTCTATAAAAAAATTTGAGGAATGCATGACCTTGATAAAATTAATACTAATTATTAAAGGAAAAAAACAATCAATAGTTTTTCCATGAGTAGAAATATCAGTATTGTAAGAATATAAAATAATTTTCTGTGTAGATGGAGGTTGTAAGAATAAGAGTAGGGTATGATGAAATTGTTTCGATATTGACAAAGTTCATAGCCTAAGAAAGGAATTTGTGAATATCTTCACCTATAGTGGTAGACCTTAGTGACAGACCTCACCTATAGAGTTGCTTCCATTGCCACTTGCTCCTCTTAAACATCAAGTATCTAAGTTCTGGTGCATGGGGATCTACATGGAAAACAAAAACCCCAACATTATTAACTTGAGAATTAGACATCAATTCAAATAAAAACAAAATAAAATAAGAATTTTTCCACATAACAAAAAATTGTGTTTTGATAAAAATGTGTGTTTATTAAAACCATAACAAACCAACAAGATTTACCTAGCAATAAGTGTGCTCATTCCAAATTCTATTCATATAATCAAAGCTTCTTCAATATACCCATTTTGTGCAATCCCAATAACAAATCATAATTATGAAATTAATTAATAAAACACTTATATGCAACTCTAAATACCTTGATGCCCTATACATTTATTCACCTATTACAAAATGCATTTTTCTACAAAGACTTTAAAGTTAATACTACTTATTTCATTATTTCCATCATGGAGTTCCTTGCAATATTTCACAGCCAATATTTTGGCAAATTCTTGAAGTGTATGAAGCTACTTAACATAATTTTGTTGCATCTGTAAAAAAACTAACAATGTTCATTCCTTCAATTGGCACACCACGAAACCACTTCGTTACAAAAATAGTAAAACATTTTTGTTGTTTGAGTGATATGGGCATGCCAACATTTCTATTGTAGATTATGGATATCGCATTCCCAAGAGAATAATCTATGAATTTATTTTCTTCAAGAATGCCCCCAAGTATCGTTCATGAGCTTTTTTGCTTCATAATAATGTATTGATCTATTGGATTGGACAAACCAAAATGTTCTATAATGTCAGTCCCATTAGCCTACAGCCTATTTTAATGTGTGGCTTATTTTCATAGTGGAGGCAAGACCAAATATAAAGTTACAACCAGGTACCACTTTTAGATATATATTTTTCTATAGTGATAAAACTATCATTACTATTGTGAACACCATGGCCACCATAGTTATAACACCATTTCCCATTCTGATCATGATGAACATGGTCAAATAGGGTCCCAAAAAATGATTCATTAAGTTGTGATGATAACGATTAGGTGTAGGGGGATTTTCAAAATTCAAAATTTATAAAGTTAGATACATAATTTTAAATTCAATGCACAAGTCCTACCAGAGTAAAGAAATAACAAAGTTATAACTCAGTGCATTTGATCCACGGTACAACATATGTTTCCATTTATCCATGTGGGTTTGAAATCCATATAATAATGTTGCCTTCACATGGTCTCAACTCTCTATGTCTTTTATTTTGATAGTCTTGTCAATAAATATTATAAAATATAAAAGAGGTAGAGATTTGTGATTTGCCATACAACTTACAATGCATTTGGCCATATGCATTTGGTCATGTCCCACTCCCAATCCTCACTCCCATTAATAATTTTAAAATGGTTGATTTTTTTATTATAAATATCAATATGACAGGGTGTATAATTTTTAGCCCATCATCTAATTAGATTTAAAATATAATATGATTGTATTTTACAGATAAAAACCTCAAAAACATTTAAACGAATGCCAAATTTAACCCATATATGTTATCAATGTGACCACAGTGATTGCACATGGAATTTGGATTTGGTCACTTTTTCTAACCTACGTTAGATTTAAATCCAAACCTTTATCACGTCATCAGAGGTGAAATTTGAAGGGCTGGCCTTCATTTCAAGCTGAAGAGTATTTCTACATCCAGCCCTTCGATGATGAAAAGTTGTAAAAAATAGTTGCCCTTCGATTGACAAGTGTAAATTTAAATGCCCTTCAATTGACAAGAGTAAATTTTATACATATGTCACTAAAAGTATGAACTAAAGAAACTTAGATTTTAATTTGTTGGGGGATGATTCAAACACAAAAATAAAATACTTAATAAAATTTTGAAAATGCAACCTACAAAATTTATTCAATGAAATTATATCATTCACCCAAAAGGTTACAAAAATCATAATTCATAACATCTTACCTTATACAAATCAAATGTACTTCTATTTTCTGCTAATGAGCTAAAATAAAACATTTAAATCATAGAACTGGATTGAATAAGATCTAAGTATGTAATGTTACACTTATAATATCAATTTGAATATTCATAAATTCCATATCCATCTAGTTCATTTCATTATAATTCTTTTGTATGTCAAGACCTAGTCCATGCACCTCCTAAGCCCATCTCTAAGCGGGTATATACCCAACCATCAGTTGGAGATGGAAGTAGGAATGCCATAGCCAACTTGGAACATATAACTAAAATAAAAAATGTGATGCAGAATAACATCATGTTTTTGTTTTTACCTGTATACACCACTTTTGTTAGTGCACAATCAACTTTTCAGACCAACCTATCTCATTATTGTTACATCTGCACCCAATCCAATAAGAATGAAATTAGCAGTACCTGTTTATAGTCCAACAATAAAACACATATAAATGTAAATATTGTATTAATGATTATAAACAATTTCAAATAATATTTAAATATTCAATGTCAAAATAAAGTAATTTTCAAATATAAATGAAAATGTTAATGCCCTTCTTGTTAAATTAGTATTATAAATATATAAATCCAATCTCATTGTAATTGTCAACTTTAATCTCACTATAAATGAATTACCAACTTTAATCTCACTTTAAATTAGTCTTACAAATATATATAAAAATATTACTTAAAATAGTTTATCATCATTAATACAATGTTTACATTTATATATTTTTTATTACTGAACTATGAACAGGTTTCGCTAATGCCCTTCTTGTTAAATTAGTATTGTAAATATATAAAACCAATCTCACTATAATTATTAATCTCATAGTAAATTAGTATATCTAGGATGTGGGTGGCGAGAGTGGATTGTGGTAAATTTGATGAATTTGGTATTAGGCTACACGTTTAGGTGATCCAATCATTTTATGCCTTTAAAACTGGTGCTACGTGGTGTTTTATTAATTTTGCACTACCGCCTTATTTCCATTCAATCCACTGCCACTTTATTACAAAATATAACTATCCATACTAGCAATCAAATTTGAACCCATCACAATGCATCAAAAATTAAATATGATAAAAATAGGGTAATCATAAAATAACCTATAAAATGTCATATAACTTATAGTGTTCAAATCTACCATATAATATAGAATTTAAATTAGTCAAATTTGCAAAATACTTTTACTATAAAAAGAGAATCTAGCACCTTTAACTAAAAATAATCATTAAATAAAAATAAAGAACTTAAAAACAAAAACATTAAAAGTAGATCAGAGAAGACTAAAATATTGGATCAAGCAACAGGATGACTTTATAAGGTAATCATTAAATAAAAATAAAGAATTTAGTTAATAAAAATCTTTAAAAATAAAGGAAAGAGGATTAAGATATTGGATCAAGAAACATAGGACTTCATATGGTAATCATTAAATAAAAACAAAGGATAGAGGACTTAGAAAAAATGTTTAAAAAAGAGTAGAGAGCATCAAGCTATGCAATGTTACACTTACAATATCAACTCAAATATTCATAACTTTCATATCCAATAGGTTCATTTAATGGTAATTCTTTTATATGCCAATACCTAGTCCATGCACCTCTTGAGCCCATCTATTAGTGGGTAATAAGATATCCCTACCCACCTCAACCATCAGTTGGGGATGGAAGTAGGAATGTAGTAGCCAACTTGGTGCATACAACTAAAACAAAAAATGTGATGTAGAATAACATCATGGTTTTGTTTTTACCTATTTACACCACCTTGTCCAGTGCACAACAAACTTTTAAAACCGACCTAGCTCATTACTTTTACATTTGCACCCAATCTAATAAGAAATAAATTAGCAGTACCTGTTTATAGTCTATTAATAAAACACATAAATTTAAATGTTGTATTAATGATTATAAACAGTCTTAATTAATATTAAAATTAATTCTAATCAAATTACACTTCACTTAAATAATATTTCTCACTAAAAATATGAAATATATAAGCTTGGATTCCAATTTGTTGCTAACGATTGAATCACACAAATAAAATATATATTTATTTAACTTATACCATTGGTTTCAACTTCTATTCAAAACTTTCCTTCTGATACTACAACTATTGTGAAGTTTTTATTTTCTTATATTCTTCTATTTAAAACTATTGTAGTAATGGGTCTATTAGTATAGAGGAAGAGGCCATCGCACCTTTATATACTTTCATTCATCATAAATAACATTCTAATCTACCTTATTTAGAGCATGAGGTGCACAAAGAGTAAATAAACATTAACATATCCAATGTTTTCAAAGAAAGTCTAGATCAATCATCATTCTTTATCTTGTTTAACTTTGAGAAACCTCTTTCACATACTGTCATGCTCATTGGAATAACAAGAATAGCTTGTCATAGTTGCATTAAAGATGAAAACCCTTCAAACCATTCATGTTCACCTCCACAAAGATCTCATGCTCTAATCATATGTTTTGTTGGGTGTGATTTATAAATAGTACAAACAAATTCATCCATCTCACCTAAACATTTGATAGTATCTACAATAGGCGAGTTACCAACACTATTTTTTTCACATAAACATGTTAACCATCTTTTTGTTTTACGATCTCTATCATCCACCTCATCATAATAATTATAAGGACTAAAAATTTTAGGAGCATTAAATATAAGTAAATATGTGAACCTTGCATCTAGAGAATCAATAACCTTCATTATAAAACTTTTTCTCAATTCAATGCAATCATCTAGTGTCCCTAATCTTTATGAGTTAGGCAAGCTCTTAAATCTCAATGGATATCTATGTATTGTACCTAATCCATATAAAGAGTTCTTCATTGTGATCTATTTTAAAAAGATGAAATATGTATTGTACCTGCCCCAAATATGTCTCTTTGAAATCTCCTATGAAGTATTTCAATAGTAATATCTAAGGTGGTGCCAATGGAAGTAATGTCAACATGGTCATCTTGAAACTTTTTATTACACTTATTTAACTCAATAAGTACATCTACAAGTAAATAGATGCAAAATTATACTTGAAAAAGTCTTACCAAATTATACATTTTTTATCCTCTAACTCCCATTCTTTCGACAAAATAGGCATGAGTTTGACAAGCCTTTCCATGACCTTTCCTCTAAAGAGCCACCTAATTTGATAAATTTTCAACACCTCTAACCAAATAATTTGAAATGACTCCATTCGATCTCTGAATTCTCTATGTCTTTTAGCATATTTTTCAAGCCATGAATAGATTTTATTTGTGAATTTATCAATAAATTGTAGCTCTAGAAAATAAGATGAAACATCATTTGTTGCTAATGATTATCAATGAGCTATGAAATTAATACCTACTAATTAAGGAGCATCTCGATGAAGGTTAGTAAATAGGCCTTCATGATTATCCCTAAAGTGGAAGCTCCATCAGATCCAAAACCAACTAACTTTGTCAATGGTAAATTCATCTCTGCTAAAAGACCTATCACAACATCATATATAGAATGAATTGTTCCATCCTTTATTTGAAAGAGGTGTATAAATTTTGTTACACATTTGCCTCTTCCTTCATTTGTCAAATATGTAACATAAACTATCAAATGTTGTTGTATAATCTGATCAATACTTTCATCAACTAAAATTGAGTAAAATAGACTACAAAAAATATCATCTTTTAACTTTTCCAAAAAACTTCTTTTGAAGCTTGTAGAAACTATTTTCCAGATGTGGTATTTGTATATACAGAGTATTCATTTGTTAGAGGCATGTGTGGAGTACCTTTATATCTGTTCAAGTTGACAATTATCTTATAGACTTATAAAGATAAATCATGTATGACAACAAAATATATATTTTCTATCACATATATGATTCTCTCCTTCTCAACATATATCATTAGTTCTACATGTTTGGTTATTGGAATACTACTTCATTTGATTTATTCCTATAAAAGTTAGAAATCAAATTTATGAGGCTCTGATTTTGCATGCATTTTAAGACCGCTGACTTGAAGGGTAGTACTCCCATATTTAGTAAATGGAGTCTATCTCTTATATTTTACACATCAGGAACATTTTATCCTTTCAACACCATTGCAATCTTTATAGCATAAGCCCATGTAAATATTATTTTCCATTTGGACTTGAATGTTCTTTTTTATTTCTTTGATGCTTGTTCCTCTTGTCAAATCTATTCTCCATTTGATTCATAGTTTTTTTCATGTAGTTGAACATCAAATTCTTCATTTTTAGACTGGCATTGTTGATTAGAATCTTGAGGGATATAAAATACATCAGCAAGTGATATTTATCTTTTATCCTTATTAAGATGAGCAAGTGATATGGATGCAGATTGGGAAGAGGGATACATCCCTCTCCCATAAAAATCCTTAGGGGCCTAGGTAAAGCAAATATGACCTAAGCCAGATCATAATGGATGACGGTGATGTGTTTGATAAAATGAAGATGCAAGGAGTTAGATATAATCTGAGGACGCAAACTGGTTTTTAGATCCAAATAAAAAACATACAAGGTAACACTTTGTGCTGTGTGGTTAATTCAATAGATTGTGTATTGAATCTTAAACAAAAGATTGAAAATTTTACTAGAATCCCCACACCCTTCTAGTGCCTTATCTATAAAGGCAAAAATTATGAAAACTCAAACAGGATGTCTGAATATGAAATAACTAGAGATTCCCTTCTATCGTTAATAATGAAGCTGAGATGAGGGGCGATTGGAAATGGGATGGTACCAAATTTATATTACAAGGATGTTATTACTTATTTTAGATCATAAGGGCTCTACAAGAATGTTGCAAGCAAGAAGGTGGTTAAAGCACATCTAAAACCTAGTCCACAAGTTAATGCCTATATAGTGGGATAGGCAGAGATGGTTCCAAATGTGGAGATAGTAGAGGAAGATGTGATAACATATAGAGAAAATATGGAATAAGAGGCTGTGATATGTAGATTCAATAGTTTATGGAAAACCACAGAAGCCTTATTCCAGTGGGTACATTTGACCTAGTCAAGAAATTGTGAAATTTCCCTCTACTCTATGGGATTCTTCATAGTACATTTTTTTGATGAAGAGGATTACTTGAGAGTTTTTTTAGATGGACCCTAGTTTTAGGGGATAGTGGGTTTATACCTCACTCCATGGATCCCAAATTTTGATCCAAACACTCATTCAGTCACTGTTATGCCAATATGGATATGGCTCCCTAACCTACCCATATATCTTATAATTGCATTTAAACAAATTGGGCATAGCTTGGGTAGGTTTATCAAAGTGAATACTAAGAGAATGAAAGAAGGTTTATGCACATATGCACTTGTATGTGTGGAAATATATCTTAGCAAAGGTTTTCTTGACAAAATGATTATCAGATTTGGGAAAATCTATCACACTCAATTCCTATATTTTGAGAATACAACCTTTTGATGTTGCATATGTAAATAAACTAGGCATCTTTGGGCTTCTTTTCTACAGGCGAAGAATTTACCAGGAAACAAGAAAGGGATGAAACCCACTTATAAATGGTGGTCTTTTCCACACATGAGGAGGAGGAGGATGCAAAATTGAACCCATAATCAGAATTTTAGATTAGGACAAAAATAGAGGAACCAATAATCAATAACCAAAACATACACATTAAGGAATCCACTCCCATCATTGGGGGAAACTAGGAGAATGAAAATAAAACTATAGAAACTGAAAAGGTTGGGTTAATACCAAGAGGAATGAAGAGAGCTCATGAATTAGAGAATTCTAAATTAGATAAAGAAATATTTCCACACACACACCAGGATCCGAAGAAAAATCTTCCTCTTATAGAATACCAGAATATAGAATTACAGATAGTCAGAGTGGATATTCCGTGTCAATTTTGGCAAGAAGTTAAAAAAAAGGAAGGTAAAAAGGGCAAGACTAAACATGGATTTGGATCTCCATCAAAGATGCTTATGTTTCATTTAAGGCCAGTACCTCTTCTTTTCTTTTATTGTCATGTTGTTAATTCCTCTTTCTAGTTGAGGATATTCTCTATATCAAGTCGAGGCTTTGCCTCTTTGGTCTTGTCTTGTTTCTGACTTTTGGTTAGTTTGTGTTAGAGCCTCTATGATTTTCTCTTCTCATCCAAATTGTTAATTGGCTTTCTGGATGTATCTTTTCACCTTTTCATGATGGAATAAAACATGTCAACACTTTTCTTTTTGAATATATATATATATATATATATATGTTACAAATTATTAATATAAATATATATAAAAACTAAACTATATATATAATATAAACAAAATATTTCAAAATACCCAATTTTGCACCTGCACTCAGAGCCAACACCCTTTATAAGACTTATTTTAAGTGAGATTGGTCTCATAATCTCATATATATATATATATATATATAATCTTAATTTACAAAATTATAGGGAGAATTATAAATATATATAAGCCAATCTGAATGTAAATTACCAATCTCAATTCCCACTATAAATTAGTATTATAAATATATAAAACCACTCTGACTCACTCTAATTAATATATATATATATATATATATATATATATATATATATATATATATATAATCTTAATTTACAAAATTATAGGGAGAATTATAAATATATATAAGCCAATCTGAATGTAAATTACCAATCTCAATTCCCACTATAAATTATTATTATAAATATATAAAACCACTCTGACTCACTCTAATATGTATTCCTTGTATGTGTGTGTGTGTGTGTGTGTGTGTGTGTGTGTGTGTGTGTGTGTATATATATATATATATATATATATATATATATATATATATATACACACACACACACACACATACAAGGAATACATATTAGAGTGAGTCAGAGTGGTTTTATATATTTATAATACTAATTTATAGTAGGAATTGAGATTGGTAATTTACATTCAAATTGGCTTATATATATTTATAATTATCCCTATAATTTTGTAAATTAAGATTTTATATATATATATATAATTTTAATTTTCAAAATTATAGGGAATATATATTACAATGAGTCAAAGTAGTTTTATATATTTATAATACTAATTTACAGTAGGGATTGAGATTGGTTATTTACACTCGTATTGGCTTATATATATTTATAATTCTAATTTGCTAGGAATATATTAATTTATACATTAAAATGAGTGGTTTTATATATTTATATTACTAATTTATAGTGAGAATTGAGATTACTAATTAACACTCAAATTGGTCTCATAATATATATATATATATAGTATGCAAATTAGCATTATAAATATAAATAAAAATGAAATAATATTCATTGTAGATTAGTATTATTTTTGCAGTCTAGGATTACTAGTCTTATTGCATAAATTTCAAAGAAACATATAAGAATTTGTATTAGGTAAATTTTGCTTGCTGTTGAAATTTCTAACATGCCCATTTTTAAGAATTTCCCTAAGATTTTATTTTACAACTATTTTATTTCATTCTAAGACAAAAAAATTCCCTCAAAACATCAAAATTAAATTAGTATTTGTTTCTTAGTTCAATTTTGGAATTTTTGTTTTCCACAGACCCCTGCACATAGAATATAAAATAGGAAGGGCTGCAATTTCAACATTACTTTTAGGGTTGTGATTCAATGGTCAAATTTGAAGGGCTGACAGTTGGTTTCATTTGAAATTGTGAATATAAATCATTTCATATATATATATATATATATATATATATATATATATATATATATATATATATATATATATATATAATAGTAATCTACAAACTATAGTGAATATGTTTTTATATATATTTATAATACTAATCTACAGTGTGTTGGGTGAATATTTTGTCGTCAACTAACTGATGACAAAATGGGTATATCAACCATAGTACAAGGAGATTTACGCCACAAAAAGTGTAGGTTTACCACATCTTAACGAGGTAAAACTCTCCTCTCATCAAGGGAAGGTTCCCTATGAATCGTTTATATGCTATATATGTATACATAAGTAAGCAAAAAATAATACTCAGGGTAGTATAACACCATCCATCTCTCTTTTTTCAGAGAGGATGTCCAAAGAACAAAAGATAAAAGTCTCGGTCGATGGCTAAAAGCATTCCTCTTCTTTTAGGAATGATATTCAGCATAGAGCAGAAAATCCCTTGAAGTAGTAACAAAGTCCACAAGAAAGCCCACGAAAGCACAAAGTCTTCCGTTGCCTCCTTCACTGATTCAGAGCACACATAACAGTAGAGTGAAACAAAGCACAAAGTCTTCATCTAAAACTATGATGAATAACAAGGTTATCAAGATAAAATCACCTCAAAGTCTTTCTTTTATCTTATGGAACCATCTTCGGATAATTTCAATACACACACTTTGCTTATTGAATTGAACAGATAAGAGATTATCAGGAAAGAGAACATAAGAACTATTTCCTAAATAACACAAATTACTTCAACACAAAGTCTGAAATAAATCTGTTTCTCATTCATTCAATAAAATATGATTTACAAGTTGAGCACAAAGTCTCAAGAAGTGTCTCAATTTCAGCAAAGTTTTTGCTCTCAATTATCTAGAGATCCTTTTACAAAAGAGGTTCAACTATATATAGGGAGAAACCTTCAAAATTAAAAAAGATTAAAATATTAAAATATCTAGTCAAAGATGAGTCATCTTTGACTTTGAGATATTTTCTGAATTTTTACATGCAATTACATATTACAAAAGTGCATGCACTTTTATATGACAAAAGTGCATGAGAAGAGAGGAAGAAGAGAGAATGGAGAAATGGTTCAACTCTTGTGGCCAGACTTCTTTAGATGAGCATCATATATGGTGATAGATGCCTAAATTCCTATGTTGTCTAGTGCAATGGTATTTTTGAAGATCACTCTAGCTTTGATTGTAGCGTCTTTCAATGTTGTGATTGCTTTGGCATGACTAGTTAACCTGGATCTTAGATTGTCCAAAGTTAACTAAGTATCTAAGATGTTATCCACAAAATTCATTAAAAATGCTTTCTCTTTGAAATCCCTCTGGATCATACCTTTGAATTCTTGAATCATCTCTTCTACTGAGAGAAACTGATTATCTCTAGAGGTGAGGTCGCAAGGCAATTCTTCCAGTCTATTCAACAGGCTTGTGTCACTTTTCTCACTAGCGTCTTTGGAAGACTTGAGATCTTCGATCAGCTCCTTGAGTACCTGAATCCTGTATATCAGTGATTCCTTGATTTCAACATAGGAATCTTTACTGGTAATGATGTCGATGGATATCAAGGTGTGTTTCTTTAGATCCTTCATCTTTATCCACTTGCTAAGATATTTATCTATACTGTCAATATCTTGAGAAATAAGAGAGACGAGGTCTTCTAAATCTATCCTCACCTTCTTCATCTTGTATGTCTTCTTAGAAAATTTTGTAAGCAATGAGACTCCCTGAGTATGCATCTTTTCAATATAATCTTCTATCACTTTCCCTTTCATATAGGTTTTCTCTACTTTCTGGATAACAGGGTTGTCTATGGAAAAGGCTTTTGGGGTCGCTGCTTCAGGAGCAAGAGTGAATTTCCTGACTACTACAGTCAATTGCTCTACCTTTGCCTTATAGTAATCTTTCATCTCCTTTTCCCTGTCACATTTTTTTACCATAATATCCATTGCGGACTGTAGGTCACTCTTTGCACCCTCATGAGTAACTTTCCCTAACTCGACACGAGAAATGGAATAGCTACTCATGTCAAAACCCTCAAGGGTTTCATCCTATGGAGGTTTGGCTATCTCCAAAAATTTGTGCCCCTTTTCCTCAACCAATTTTGAAAGGATCCTTGGTCTCTTAGGGGCCTTAGCTTTCACTGGCACTATCTTGCCAAAATCAAAGTCATCTGCAGAGATGGCTAGTTTCTTCCTTTTAGGTGTGAAAGCTAACAACCAAGGAGGGAGAGTAGAAGTACTTATTGTGGAAACAATTCCTATAATTGGTGTCACTGGGGTAACATTTTCACTGCTGGTGGGAATAGTGGGTGCAGTGGGAGTAACAGGAGAAACTGCATCAACTACTGGCTGGTCAATGTCAGAACTTTCTCCTATATTGAAAGAAGGAGAAGAGAGACTAGGAATAGAACCTGAAGAGCGAAGTATGTCTCCAAAAGCACCATGAGGATCACCAAACATAAATCTGGAAGGAGAGATGGCTCCATAAGAAGGAACATTGATGGGAGAAAGAGGTGAAGGAGATGCCATAGGGGATTGAGGTGGCAAAGAAGAAATGCTTGCAAGTGGCTGTGCCCTTTCCTGGGGAGATAGAGGCTCAGTTCTCTGCTACTCTGAAGGTTTGTCATCTATCTCCATCTATTGCATTACCTGTTCTTGAGCACTTTGTTCTTCAACCCCCTTAGCCATTGATTTTGGTCCCTCAACAACCTTCGATTTCTTAGTTACAAAGATGATTCTAGGCTTTTGAGGCCCAGACGGAGAGGGAACATCACCTTTATTCTTAGTCCTATTCTCTGTCTTCTTCTTTGTTTCTTCTTGAATTCAACTTTTGATACTGCAATGAATTCCTTTAATATGATCCCTCTGGTTGTGAGCCAATCATTGGTGTTAGCCAATATTGGTTTGAATCTCTTTCTCAAAGAAGTCAATTATTTTTAGGACCACTGAATTGGAGGAAGAGGGGAGTCAGTGACCTTCTCAGCTAGGTATCTATTGTTAATTATGTTCTTGTCATCAACCAGACTAGGGGGAATATTTGCAAGTCCTAGATACTTTATCTGATCTAGAGTCAGCCTATTGTAGTCCATCCTTCTGATTTCTTCTACTGTTCTCAAGTCTACCCAGATGTCCTCAATCATGGGCTCATGAAACTGAGTCTTTCTTTGGATCATATCCTTGACACCCTATAGTCAAAATTGGACCTTCTCTTAAACTGTTTCATGATGACCAGTTGCAATTTTGTTTCCATCACCCTTGCTTTGGCTGTAGTCAAAACTGAGTATCTACCAATTTCTATTAGGAACCTAAAACTTGGATTTTTTAGTTCCATTTGCTTAGTGTGTACGATAATAATTTGCCTACATAGCTCCATTAGGACTAATTTATCAGATGGAAATCAAGGGAGCATGTAGGGATAGCCTTGGAAAAAGCCAACCCGTAGATAGCAAAAGGAGGGAAATTGTAGAAACATGCAGCCAAAGTCATTGACGACCGTCCAGGCTTCATTTGATACTCTTTTCTGTTCGATCTGAGGATTGAGAAGGTTGCCTGAACCATTGAAATATTCAACCAATGACGTCCCCATAGACGTCAAATTTAAAGTGAGGGGAAAATCCATGGAAATTCAAATAGAGCATGAAACTTGAAGGAAAAACCAAGCGACTGGCTGAAAAGATAGCCCGATAGCTCAAATTGTAGCAAGAAGAGACAAAGCTGGAAAAGACAAAAGCAGGAAGAGACAAAGCTGGAAAAGACAAAAGTAGGAAGAGACAAAGTTGGAAAAGACAAAATCAGAAAGAGGGAAAAGCCTAAAATGTCTTCGAAGGAGTTATTTCTAGTAGGTGGTACGGTGTCTGTGAATTGATCATTAGGAGGCGCAAATGGTGCAGCCCATGATTTCTCATATGATGTTTTAGCGGCATGCTCTTCCCAATGATGGGAACACACATGGGTCATTTTGTAAAAAGGGTGCCAAAGGGCCTCCTTTCTTCCTCTATATATTGTAAGCTCTTTTATTGTTAGAGGGAGACTTTTCATTTTTTACAAGAGCAAAACTCTGCCCATTTTGAAAGAGGAAGACTGAGACTTTGAGCTCAGGTTGTAATTTCATTTCCATTTTTAGCTGAATGAGAAAGCAAGTTTTTCATAGACTTTGTGATGTTCTGACTTGTGTCATTTTAGAAGATGATCTGTCTCCTGAAGGTGTCCTTATTCATTTGAATTGGTAAGCAAAATTAGTGAATGTAATAGGGAAGTGTCCTAAAACCAACTATGAGAAGACTTTGTGCTCTCACAATTGATTTCAATTTGTGTTTTTCTTTCCTTTTTGTGTTGAGGATTTTGGGGTGACTTTGTGCCCCCATTATCCTTTGTGATAAACTCTTTGAGCAGTTGAGGTGGAAACTTTGCATTCTGCTTCATCCTATTGATCTTACACCCCTTTTGATCACTGGTTATTTCGCTCCCTGAAAGAAACTCCTGTTGTTTCCTGTAAGGACACTTCTAAAAGAAGAGAAGTGCCTTCAGCATTTATAGCTAAGATTTTCTCCTTTGTCTGTGTGCATCATCTCTGAAAGAAGAGAGATGGATGGTTTGTCCCACACTTGTGTCTTACTTTCTTCATATATATATAGTATATAGCCTCCTGCATCTCCTGCATATCTATAAGGAACCTCCCCTTGATGAGATGAGATATTTGTCCCCTATTGATGTAGTAAACTTGCACACTAGGATGACTGATCTCCCTATGCTGTGGTGATAGGAACTATTTTGGTCACCAGTTAGCTGGCCGACAAAATATTCACCCAACACAGTGTGTTTAATTTTTATATATATTTATAATATTAATTTATAGTGAATATGTTTTTATATATATATATTTATAATATTAATCCATAGTGTGTTACTATAAGAAATCATGAGAAAAAGTGTCACCAAATTAAAACAAGTAAAATCACACTAAGTCAAGTTGGGAAGTATGAAATTAATGTAATAGAAATGGAAAACATGTGAAATAACAATGGTATAAAAAAAAATTAAGTTAATCAATCATACTAAATCACATTGGGAAGTATGAAAAGATATATAAAATTATTAAAATGGTCTTAAATTAATCACACTAAATCAAGTTGGGAAGTATAAAAAACTTAAGAAAAGTGGATGGATTATTACATGCAATCAAAAAATAAGAAGATAAAAGTGAAAAGATTAATGATGTAATCATAAAACATACTAAATCAATATGGGAAGCATGTCAATGACACATAACTCCTAATCAATCACATCTTATCTCATATTTGACACGTTTAATTTTGTTGTGACTTAGATATTGGAAAATTTTGTGAAGAAGACCAACACCTATCCATGGTCTTACACTGCAACTCACAAAGGGAACACCAATGAGGTGGAATGAATATGAAAATATGGTAAAAGAGGATGTTTGGAATGATAATGTGAAAAAATTGGTAATTTGTGAGGAAGGCCAAGTCATATCCATGGTCTTACACTACAACTCACAAATGAAATCCCGAAGGGGAGTGATCAGTAAATAAAACAATATTTCTCAAGGGGAAATATTAGGATTGTAGGGAATGAAAAAGGGAATGTAAGACAAATAATATATTCATATTATGAGAATACCTTAGGAGACATGAGGCACACTGAGGACATGAGAAGACACTAAGTGACTAGTGACCATCAACATACAAAGGATACTTGTTCACAGTAGGCACAAAGTTGTGTAGGTAAATAAGTGTGGTACTAAGATCAACTCATGGTGGTTATTTTGAATAAGAAAATTAAAATGGACCTACCTTCCCATAATGTGTTCCCCGTTCTTCAAGACCCCTTATAGAGTTGTTAGTCTACTATGAAGATTGGATACTTGCATGAGAAAGTAGGTAACACAAAAAGATTTTTTTATTCTTCTTTTCTAATCTACTAGCCTACCTCACCCCAATGGACCTCAGCTCTATTGTGAGGCAAACATTGGAATTTGAGCTTTGACTTAAAAAATGAGATGAGCTTAGAATCATGTCTTTTAGTGTGATGTGACTTTTGAGAATTTTGAATGTTGCCTTTTGTTAAATGATTTGGTTTTTAAATTTTTATGGCTTATAAGATTCCTCCTCCATATGGACTTGGAATGACCAATCATGAGAGATAGAGTGATACACATGAATGAGCTTTAATATTTGGCTAAAGGAAGCTAAATATCCAAAGACATTATTGACTAGAATTCTCAGGCTTAATGATGGACTAGCATGTTATCTCAAGTCTTAACCATGTGTATGCTTAGTTTGCGAAAGGGAAAAAAGGAAAATAAGGGGAGATCTAAAGTAAATCGATAAAATGATATTGTAATGAGATGAATTATGTATTAACTAATCATAGGGTAAAGAATAAATGACTAAAGGGAACAAGGTTTATATAAAAAAGTCACAATAATAATTATATGTGTTTATAGAGATAATATAGCAAATAATTTGGATAAAGAATAAGAACAAGGTAGTAATAAGAGATGAACTCAAGAATAAAAAGAATGAAATTATAAAAAATAACCTATAAAAGAACATAATGGCATCATAAGCAACATGTAATGTGAAACAAAAGTCACCATGTGAGATATATAAGAATTTGACACAATGTCAAATGATGTAAAATAGATAAATGTGAAGTTGGAGCATACGTCCAATCCAAATGAAAATGTAAGAACACCATGCATGTGCTCATAATTACTAATATATAAGTCCACACACATTATCCATAACATCTGATAAGTCTCTATGAAGTTCAATGTTAATTGAAGCTAATGTTTCATAAATCTTCAAGGAGAGTTGAGAAAACACTTCACATCGAATCTCCTCGATATAAAATGTAGAAATGTCATAAGGATCATGTTCATGAGGAATATCATGTAGGGGATTCTCAAGGGAATGCATGAGAGTGGATTCTATAGAAGGTAAAGGGGTCACTAATGGAGAAGGGGGCACTAGTGAAGTAGTCAATGGTGGAGAGGGATCCATAGGTGAAGAAAGGCCCATAGGTGAGGGACTCATAGGTGGATATGGAACCATAGGAGGTGGAGATATGGGGGAAGAAGGGGGAGCCTTCTTGCGAGAGTGACTTGTGTGAGAAAGGGTAGAAGGTGAAGGAATAGTTAGGATATGATCCTTGGGATGTTGTTGAAGGATGTGACAATGATCAGTATGATGTGTAACACATTGGTGTCAGGGATAATATACTTCTCCATATTTGGGAAGATATTCAAGTAACACTTTTGGGGGATGTATGACCTTGTTTGAGATCTGAGGAGTGTTGAGATGCAAGGAATTGATATATTGTCACAACTTACAATAATTCATGGATTAATGGTTATCTATGTCTTGGAAGAAAAAATATGCTTATGAGTAGACTTGGTAGGTGTACTCATATGAAGAGTAGAAACAGAAGCCAAACAAGATTGGTATAGTGAACAGTCTCTAGTCTAGTAATCAATAACTTTATGAATGTCATAATAAGGTTGATCAACCTATTTAGTGGGAAAAGGAGCAAATTATGGTAAAGGGAGAAAACCATCACCAAGAGAAGGTGGGGATGGTCGAGAGACTAGACAAGGATCGATTGAAGAAGTAATAAGATCAAAAATAGGAATAAACTCAGCGAGAGTAGGAGTGGGAATAGGATCCAAATTAGGCTCTACTAAGGGAGGGTTGGGATCCATAGAAGCCTAAAAGATAGTCACAAGCATCTCATGGATAAGTCATCTAGAGGGATCTTGGTATCGAAAAAATTGATAGGGACCAGTCATAGCACAATTCATAAGCATACTTCTATGATGTTCTTCAAAAATTAAAGGTGTGTGTACCATCTCTACCCTGTGAGTAAGAGGAAAAATGCTAGAATTAGGAATGATATAGGATAGAATGCTAGAAGATATATTGAAAGATTGAAGTAAAGAGGAACGATAATGAATAATTTTAGCATCTCAAGCATGAACAAGAAATCCTAAGAATGGATCATCTAAGGTATAACCATCATCATAATTAGGTATATGAAGATTGATGGTGTAGGTAGGGATGACCTTATCATCCGATGTGGTGTGATGAATGGAATGTTGAGTCTTAGTTAAGACAATGGGGATGTGATGTAGGAGCATCACTCTTAGGGAGAAAATTTTGTAATTTTGTATTATTTTTCATTAATTAAGGCTTATGAATTATTTGGATAGCCTTAAAAGGACTCAATAATTCTTATTTTAAATTTTGATATTTTAGGTAGGCAACTAGCTAGTTCAAATTTTTAAATCTAGATTTCCCACCAAAACTTGTAGTATAATTTTTTTGAATTTTCTAGTATGTTTATAGGACTTTCATGGGTCTAAAATGTTTGCATAATCTTTTGAATAGGTTCAAAAGGTGATGAGATACCCATTAAATCAACTTCAAGGGTCTAAGGTGATAAATGTTTCAAAAGTCAACTTTTAGGTGTTGTCACCTTTCCTAAATGACACGCAACGTAGATAACTACCTCCAAAAATTAGTTACAAAATGGATAAATTGATATAAACTGTAATTTTTTTAAATTAGGGATAGTTAATTTCATGTTTTAAGGTTCCAAGATTATGAGTAATATAAATAAGGAGCCCTGTTCAAGAAAGTGAATGTGTAGACCCTATTTTTGAGTTTTTTCTGATTGTATTACAAACTATGAGTGGCAAAATGTGTTGATGTTTGGAAATAAAAAATCATTAATATATGTTATTTAAATATTATTAAAGTATTTTTAGGTTATAATTTGTGTGATTGATGTTCCAATTATTTGTGTTTGAAGAAAACATCAGGCATGCCCTTATATTTGTGAACCATTTGGGTACGTTGTATACTAGGAATGTAGACTTCCTGTTTGAACAACTTTAAATCCATTTGAAACCATATTATAAACACATTCAAAATGTGTATCATTTCATAATTAATTAATTATACTCAAGGAGTATTCAAATGGTGGTCATTTTTCAAAAGTTGATTGGAAACCCTATAACCTGTTGCATATTTTGCTTAAGTGTTATGTGTATATGTCTTATTGCAAGAAAGAAATTCAAATAAAGATATAAAGGATATGAGTGGTTTTAGCATGTTTTTGAAATGTTTTAAAATGTTTCTTGATACAATTTGTCTTGATATTTGTGAATTTTACACCTCTTATAACCAAACAGACCTGTAGTTGATCAACTGTTGTTCCAAGTCAGGCACATTTGAGTGAGTTAAATTAGAAAATGGATTGAATGATGCCTACCACAAATAATGAAAGTTATATATTTTATAGATATACCATAAAATTTTGATTTGGTTTCTTGAACCATCTCATATCAAGTGAAACCCATTTTTGTGTGTCCTCGGGTTGTCTCAGTCACCCAAAAGCCCTAAATTAGGGTTTATGCAATATAAAACATTCTAACTAGCCAAATTTTCTAAAAATTTGTAATCTGATCAATATTAAGGTGATATAATATATTATTGATTTTATAGGACCGTATAGGCTATGCAGTACTAATTTTTCAAGATAAAGGAGAAAATAGGCCTAAAGAGGGCTAATGGAAGAAGCCTAGAGAGAGAAAATGGACCTAATGAATGAGTGGACTCTTGAAATGTGAACCATAGGTATATTTCAATAAAGGGTACTCAAAAATATCATTATTTTCCTTGTAAACATTGTATTTTTTTATACCATCAATAAATTAGTTACAATAGGGCTACAAGGAGGGTCAAGTGCATTGAGTGGTGTTGTGCAGACTAATTACCCAATGATTACCAGATTCACTAGTCTGATTAAACATTAATTGTCAATCCTGGGTATGTAAACTTTTCAAGAGTGTCAGCACTATATATGAATTAATGATTTATAAATCAACTTGCTTTTTTAATTGTAGTACAATGAATTTATGTTGAATTTACTAGATAGATATATTATGAAATTATTGTGACAAAATTACATAACTATTCCACACTTATGTATCACACATGCATCATACTTATACAATCAAACTTAATATTAAAATTAACTTACACAACATACTAATAATTAAAGAGGGTCAGGATCTTCACAGTAACTCATTTTAAGGGGGCCCTTCCTCGTTCAGAACTGAGCTCCAATTCCTCTCTGAGAGAATTCACATACTTCTTACAAATTCAACTTTCTCATTACTCAATTATGAATACAAATGTAATAGTTCAAAAACTTATGCTATTATTTCTTCAAAATTATCTAACTCCTAGTCTAATCTAGGTTCTACCTTAAAATACAAAATGCAATTTATTGACTCGTAACCAAAACACCAAACTAGGAAAAAATACAAATACTTAGAAACTACTCTAGTCATCCTTTAAGTAGTTAGTAACCGAGGTTATTTATTTTAGGTTTGACTAGGTTAGAGACAAGGCATACTATTTTGTTGTTTTATTTTCTTTTATCTTTTCTCATTATCGTTGTCTTTACCATCTTTGGCAGCACATCCAATGTCTCTTTGCATGTATGAAATCCTTACAACAACTATGATTCTTCCCAATCATTCATTTGGTTTCACAAGACATTTGGATGTGTCTACAAGATATCCTCAATAATGACTTTGCTTTGCATAGTGGTTGTAGGCAGTCTATAGTAGCTACATGCAACCTGTAAGTGAAACCTTTAGTTACTGTGGGCATTCTATAGTGGCTACAAGCAACCTGTAGGTGAAGCCTATAGTTATTATCATTATTCTATAGTGACTACAGGAAACCTATAGGTGAAGCCTACAATTACTATGGGCACTCTACAATGGCTATGAGCAACCTGTAGGTGAAACATATAGTTACTATAGATAGTCTGTAGTAGCTATAGCTTAGCAAGATTTTGTATATTTACATGACCCTTCAAATGCTTGTTAGATAAAGTCACACCAATATAATTCAATCAAGGAAAAGAATAAATAATTCATAACATAACACACACACACACACATTAATGAACATACCAAATCATAACTTCATTCATTCATTTGCATTAGTGACAGATAGTTATGGGATTTACATAGAAAAATAAATAGACTAAGCATGGATGAGGATATAAAAGTAAGAAATTGGTGGCCTCATCACTCCCCTCTACTTAGCTTCTTGCTCAACCTTGAGCAAGCCTTAGTTGCATTCTAAAACCATACACACACACACACACGCATTAATGAACATATAAAATCATAACTTCATTCATTCATTTGCATTAGTGATAGATAGTTATGGGATTTACATAGAAAAATAAATAGATTAAGCATGGATGAGGATATAAAAGTAAGCAATTGGTAGCCTCATCACTCCCCCCTACTTATCTTCTTACGCGACCTCGAACAAGCCTTAGTTGCATTCTAAAACCATAAAATTTTCTAAAGTCTAGGGGTTCAGGACAACCTATCCCTTCTAAGATATAAAAACCTTTAGCATTCTCAATGTGTTTCCATCTTTTCTTCTCTATCTCTATCAGCTAGAACATTTCCTTTCCAATCAAGGATTGGGAACCAAAATATAAGGGGTTGAAACATCAATCCCAACCATTGTACTCTCCATTTCCTGACAAGTTCAATATATAAGTATACTCTATGGATGGCCTCCCTAAGGTTTTTAGGGGAGTATGGTTCCTTCCTTTTCAAGGCATCTGATAGTTCTTCCCATTTGTGAGAGCACGCAACAAAAATTTATCTTTTTTCACCTTCCATGAGACTCAAATAGTGGTTCTGGACTTCCACCTATTTTTTGACAACCCATTCCTATGGAGCATTTGCATTCATAAATGAGATCCATTCTTCTACTATAGCATCTGAATCTTTGGATTTATTTTTTGATCATCAAGGTGGCTTATTTCTCCTTTCCTTGATATTCTTCCATTTGTTTTCTTCTTTAAAATTTATTCAAAACATATGAAGAAAATGCATTTAACTGGACAACCCCCAAATAAATGTTGGGATTCCATTATGTATCATTGGGAACAACATATTAGTGAATGTAGAATTCACTTAGTTGGGCTTGAAGACTAGGATCAACATGTCTATACTCATTAAAGAAAGATCTTGGGTCACAGACCATATAAGATTGATCATGATAAATCTTATCATACTTTAATTTCAATCATTTTTCTTCCAAATATATAACATACATCTAGAAGGGGGTCTACACTCCATTAATAGCTCAGTAGTTTCATGTAATTTGCCAATCTTTTCCTTCAGATATATGATCTTATTTTCAAAAAATTATAATTTTTTTTGTAATTCATCATGTCGTTATTTTGATTCAACGTATCCCTGGAATCTCTACACCAATTCCTTATGGTGGGCTTCATTATTAATAATTTTTCCTTTAGAAAAATCAAAAGATCATCAGTTTCTACTAGAGTGGTGGTTGATAAATCCACATCAATAACTTTTTCTATAGTGGGTGTTGGTGTAGTGGGTAATGGAGGAAGAAATTCCTGATAGAAGGGTATTAAAGCTAGATCATACTCTACAGCAGGGAATTATGTGGCTAAGGTGGATGAGGATGCTACAGGTTTCTCCACTTTATTCTATTTGTCCCTAGAGGGTTATACAAACTCTATTGCTCCTAGAAGCATTTCAATTCCTCATTTTTATTTCAGTTTTGTTATCTCATTTCTAAGTCTGTATATTTCCCCCATAGCTTGTTCCAATGTTTGGAACTCCTGATCATGAGAAAAAGTTTCTTGTTCTCTTCCTTTTTCCATAACCTCTTCTTCAACCAATTTTTCTTCTCCTGCATGTTACTCTGCCTCTCTCAATTCTTCCTCTGTGTATCCAATGTTTTAAAGGAGATCAATGTCATCCTCAGTGAATCTAGATGGGAGAGGTGATCATTCTTCTTCTTCTACCTTAGCAGATCCTTCATCAGTAAATCATTCTTTTATTTCAAATCCATCAAGAGTTTTCTTAAGCCTAGGCTCTTTCTTTGGTTCTTCATCATCACTGATGGCTATGGTTAATGAGGATATAGTGGTACTTTGATTCTTCATCCTTTGAGATATCCTAAGAGGAGGTCTCCTTATTTTTGACACTATGGGTTTCTTCCTCTTGGTTTTCATTTTCCTTGTATGAGGTGTGACTGATGGAGTTTGTGTTTCTTATGCATCAGTTGACAGGGGAAGTTCTTATCCAATAGGAGATAGTGTGGAGGAATCAACCTGAGGTGAGGACATAATGGGAGAAGGGACATATAGTTGTGGGATTTCCTCCTCTGTATCAAAAGGAGATAAGACTAGTCTTCTCCTCTTTTTCTTTCCCATATTAGTCTCACATGCACCTTCATTGGCTACGGGCTGACCAACAAAACTAGTGCCCTCAACATCTTCCTGAATAGTTTATTGGGGTCGTTCCTCAAGAAATTCCCTCTCATCAGTGCCTTCTTCTTGCTGGGGTGCAATATTTTATAAGGCCAAAAATTACTCTCAAGTGAGGTCAGGTCTGACATAAGTTATTCCTTGTTTAATTATGAGCCATATGAGGCAATGGTGAAATAGGGATATTTCAGTGCCCTTTTGATATTATTTGGATATTCTTTTCAAAATATTTCATAATAAATTGGGAACATTAATGACTCTATTGTGTCTTAAATGATTTAAAAATTTGAACTAGAGAGTGTAAATGAGGGAATACCTTCCCTCACAGGTCATGTACTTGATAATATATGATGTTATCTCTCTCCATTCTATAGGTAGACTAAGTCTTTGAACACCTCCTTTCTTTAATATAAATCTTTCATTTTCCTGGAAAAATTGTTGCCTGCCCTCTTGGCCATTGGGTTTATCCTACCAATTTTCCCCCATGTTTGGTAGCCCAGTTACTTAGCTCACGAAGGTCTCAGTAATAGTAAATGTGATTGCACATATAGTGGGTTGGTTTCCATCAAAATGACCTATAAATGCCCTGGTAAGAGGCTCTAAAAAATGTTGTAACCATTTAAAATAGGTAGTCCAACCAGCTCTATGGAAGACATCCCAACTGGCTTGGTCTCCCCATAAGTGCATGTGGTCTAAGGGCTCTCTCCACATGATTGAACCTCCCATTTTAACTTCTCTATCATTATTTTCAACCAGTAGTTAGATGTACACTCTTTAGACTTATGAAAATCTACCTGTAGTAGATTTGGTCTAAAATGGAAAATATGGGATCTGCAGGTTACAAGGTTTGGTTCATAAATGGTGAATGTGAGGTTGCAGATTCTAGGGTATGGCTTAATAATGGTAGATGTGAAGTTGCAAGTTATAAATTATGGTATCTCAAGGGTTCTTGTGGCATGTGAGGTTTAACCTATAGCATTCTCCCCCCATTTGAGCTATCATGTGTCCTCAAGTGACATGGACTTAGTAGGAAGTACAGGATAAGATGGGTCATTATGAGGAATAGAAGTGAAGGTTTAGTGGTGATGTGATAGACTTTTGAATGAATTATTAAATTCATAATTAAATATAATTTATTAATACCATACATTCTATATTAGAATAATTAATGACATTTTCAATGATGAAAGATATGGCATACTTTTTAATAACATTTCTAGATATGACTCCTAGGAATTCGCACATGTGTTGGCATGCAAATATTTGCATGTGAATGATTAATGGGTGCAATGATTGGGTTGGAAGTTAGAACTAGAGTGAAGTGGACCCTTTGTGAAGTGATTGGCATATCACGAGTGGTTAGGTGTTGATGATGCCTATAGCTCACATGCATGTGATGTAGGATAGTCTACATGGAACAAGGGTCAAAGACTTGGAGGATAAATGATTGTTGTCATACCATAAGGTGCTAATTGAAAATTTGAGTGATCCAAGTGATGGATTGGAAGATATTGAGTAGGTAGCGGAGGGCATTACTGCCTAGTTACCTTCAACTAGATAAATTGACTGATAGGAGTCTAGATGATACATATATCTTGAAGGTTTTGTGCCTAAGGCTTGGTTGTATTAATCAGTAGGGTTTTCAACATGAAACCTATGTGTCAAATAAATATTAGATCTGACCATTCAACACATTAAGATGATCTTTAAAAAAAAATGACAAAAACTGAAACTGAAAATGAATAATGAGTGTGCCTGTAGGCAAAAATTCTAGTCTACAACATTTCCACATCGAAAGGGAAGTTGTATTCTTTGTTGTGGTTCTGTTGCTTGGTATTTAGGGGTAGTTTTATTTAATATATATGACATTTTTTGTCCCAATCTTCATTCTTCCACAAGGTTATTTGATAACTTTCATGCAATGCCCAAAATCCAATAACCAAGCCATCAATGAGAGTTGTAGGAGGATCTATCTTGTATGCTCTATAGAAAGGTGAGAATAGGCATGAGAGGGTACCTAAATTAGCTATAGAAGTGCCTATACTAAGCTACAAAGTGATGGCCAAGTGTGTAGAAGGTGCCCATAGCAATTAGAGAAAACCTATGTGAACAGTTGAGATTTGAAGGATTGCCTTCTCTCTGTTTCCTTCTTCATGTTCCCTTATTTATTTATTTTTGTTTTTAACCCTAAATAGCTAGCAAGTTGGTTTTATACTTAGGCCCTTTTTATAGATTTAGGTAGCTAGTAGGCTAGTTTTTTACCCAAAAGCTGTCAACAATGCCCAAAACGGTGTTTTCATTATTGGATTTATTTATTTTTTGGCTCTAACTACTATTTGTAATAGAATGTTTATTTAGGGTCCAGGCCAAGTCACCTAGAAATGTGACTTGTCAAGGACTAATGGAAGGTCTCATTCATCATGCCATAGGAGGAAAATGATGTCCTCCTTTCCTTCTTCAACTGAGTGTGGATTGGTGCTCTCATTATCTAGTGGGGTAACCTGCCTATCCAAGATATCATTATATCCATCTTGTAACTACTAACATATGTGACTGGCAAATTCTTCTTGACTAAGTGGATTTTTATACAACTTGAGTCTATGACCATTGACCAGTAGATGAAATCTCACTAGATCAATGGTTTGGAGTTAAACTGCTCCATTGCCAAAAACATGCTTAATCTTAAAAGGACCAAGCCATCTAGTTTAGATTTTACCCTTATGGTCCTTGTATTTGGAGTTAAAAAGAAAGGCCTAATCTCTAGCATAGAATTGCCTTGTCTTAATGTGCATGTCATGCCATCCAATCCATTGTTGTTGTATAAGTTTTATATGTTGTAATGTCTGTTGTATATATTTATCTAAGGCATTCAAATACAAAAGCCTTTCTTTTTGGGCTTCAAACATATCCATCCTAAGTTCTAGTGTTGTCCATAAGGTCTTGTGCTCAAATTCAATGGGCAAGATAGGTTTATTTCCATAGGCCAACTCATATGGAGTGAAGCTTTTAGTAGTCTTCCATATGATTTTGTAAGACCACATAGCTTCAGGAAGCCTAGCCTCTTAATCTTTATGAGACAGACTAACAGTCTTTGTCATAATATTTTCTAACTCCCTATTGGTGACTTCCACCTGTCCATTGAACTATGGATGATATGGATTTGATTTACTATGCCTAATCTCACATTGTTGGACTAAGTAATTAAATTAGTAGTGAATTACAATTTCTAATCAGTAACTATTTCACATGGCACACCATATCAAGTAAATATTTCTTCATAGAGGAAAGTTATTACCTTCTCATACCTAGTGTGTGTAAAAGCCTTGACTTCCACCCATTTAGTGACATAGTCATTACAGACAAGGATGTAACTATTGTTGTTGGATTTTGGATCCAAAGGTCCTACAAAGTCTAGGCCCCACTTTTCAAATAGTTTAAGCACCATCTGGGGTTGTAAAGGCATTTCATCTGAACATGTGGGTCTCCCCATACACTGACATTTGTCATAATGTGTAGTATATTTTATTGCATCTTTATGGAGTGAGGGACAATAGTATCTTGTATTCAAAATTTTGACTGTTGTACGCTTATTTTCAAAGTGTCCTCCATAGGGTTCATCATGGTAGGCTATGAGGATATCTAAAACTTCATCTTCTCTGAGACATCTTCTGATGATAGAGTCAAGCCTAATATAGAAAAGGAATCTAGACAACCATGAATAACTGATACTTTTGTGAATCAATGCTCTCCTTTGTGTGGGGAGGAAGTGTTTTGAAATTAACCCTGTTATAAGGTAGTTAGTAATATCATCATACTAGGGTGTGGTAAGGGTGAGAGAGAATAGGAGCTCATCTAGAAATGAGTCATCCACTATGGTATCCTCTTCAGGGGTTTGTAGGCATGATAAAAAGTAAGCCACTACATTGTCATCACCAGGCTTATCTACAATGGTGGTAACAAATTCCTATAATAAGAGCAACCATCTTATCACGATGGTTGGAATAGCTAGTTTATTCATAAGGTATCGAATGGTTGCATGGTCTATATGAAAAAAAACTTGATACTCTATGATGTAGTGATGAAACTTGTTGATAACATAGACCACCACTAATAATTCTTTTTCAATAACTATGTAATTTAATTCTATTGCATGCAGGTTTTTGCTTATAAAATAGATGGCATAATTGAGTGCTTGTTTTTGGTCAAGCACTTCTCTAAGGATAGTATCTGAAGCATCTATGTGAATGTGGAATGGAAGCTTCCAATTAAGACCACATAGAACAAGGGTGGTGGTTAATAATTCCTTCAATTATTTGAAGGTTATATCACAAGCAGGAGTCCATAGAAATTTAGCATCTTTACCCAGAAGGGTGAACAATGGTGCAATTACTTTACTGAAATTGTTGATGAATCTCTTGTAGTAACTAGCATGTCCTTAAAAACTCCTAACATCTTTCTATTTTTGAGAAACATGCAGGTTGTTGATGATGTTGATTTTTATAGGGTCAACATTAATTCCTATAGTAGATACGTGGTGGCCTAAGATAATATCTTCTATCATAAGCATGTAGCATTTCTTGTGGCTGAGAGGTAGATGGTGCTCTTGACAGTGTTGTATCACTTTTTTTAGGTGTTTGAGGCATTCATCAAATTTATCTCCATAGATAGTGAAGTCATCCATATAGATTTTGACACATTTATTGGCCATGTCTGCAAAGATACTTAAGACAATCCTCTGGAATGTGGTTGGAGTGTTACATAGTCCTAAGGGTAATACAACATAAGCATAATTACCCCAAGGACAAGTAAAGGTGGTCTTGTTTTAGTCCTCAAGAGAAATTCTAATCTAGTTGTAACCATTGAAGCCATCTAAAAAGGCAAAATATTTCTTTCCTACTAGTGTGAATACTTGGTCAATGAAGGGTAGAGGAAAGTGATCCTTCCTAGTTGCTATGTTGAGTTCCCTGTAATCCATGCATACACTCCATTATAAATTTTTATTTGGTACAATTATATATGGTGACACCTATTCACTGTCAGAGATAGGATATATAAATCTAGCAGTCGAAAGTTTTTGTAATTCCCTTTTGACTATTTCTCAAAGAGCTGGTTCATCCTACGTTGTGGTTGTCTGATTGGTTGGCACTCTTCTTTGATGTAAATATGATGTGTGCATGTTTTTAGGATAATTATTTGCATATCCTCATAATCCCATGAAAAAGCACATTGGTTGGCATGCAACATGTTGACTAGGCATTTTTCCTCATTTAACTCCAACTTGTTATTAATAAGCAATGTTTTCCCTAGAGAGATTTCAATATTCTATGAGAGTGATTTTCTTATTTCCATATTGTTAATGGATCTGATTTGGTTGTAGCTATGAGCTAGTAGCTAGTGGAATGTTTTCTGTAAAGATGCATCAGAACTATCCAATTCTCAAAATCTAGAAAAGGTGCACTCAACACATTTTAAGTGGTTGAGATCTGTAGGAGTTTCATAATTATGTTGAAGAACATTGGAGAGAATGGTATCTTCTTCCTGATTAACTAATGTGCATGCATGGTCTATGGTAAATATAGGAATCCAGGAAGGATAATCTGCTTCATCTTTGTCAACCCATAATGTAGGATCTGATGTAAAAATTGGTTGTGCTAGGGGGTAAAGAACCAACTGCTTAGTATGGTATTCATTGGATAACATCATGTTACCTATTATATAGCTGATGAAGGCATCAATTGTGGTAATCCAAGGTCATTCTAAGATAAGGGGTATCCACCCAAATTAGACTTAGGTTATAGGACACTGAAATATATAAGATACTCTCAAGAATCTATAATGATGACAAGATCTTCAATGATTCCCTCTGGTCTGACTATGACTTGTCAACCATTTATAGCAGTGTAAATGTGGGATGAATATTATTTAGCTATAGTTTGTGCATAGTTTCGATTGTCATTACATTTATTGCAACCTCTAAGTTGATCAATATGTTGGACAATTACTGGTCATGGATCTGAACTATTACTATAGGGCATCTAGGATTTGAATACTTCTTTGTTAGGGTGTTCCTCAACATGATGTTTGCTAGTTGGCCAATCGCATGCAAAGTATTGGGATCTTTTTTCTTCCTTCTTAGTTTTCATAGACAGAGGTTTCTAACAGCTTTGGAATATATGGTTACATATTTGATGGTTTGAAATAGAGGGATTTTGATACAAAAGTTCTTAAACTATCCCATGAAATCAAACTCAGGTTCAATTGTATGGCATTGAAGGCTGAGACATTCTAGAAATGGGGGGCTATTTCATCAATAACATTATTTGATACTTTAGAGAATTATTGAGGTGATGGAGATGTGTTAGCATGTTCTTCTAGGGTTTCATCATCTAACTCCCTTATTATGGGTGGTGTTTTGGGTGGTAGAACATTCCTTAAATGAAGGTGAACTTCATTGATGTTCACTGTGTATATCGAGTACTAAATAGGCTCAGTACTGAATGTGGATTGTACTATCTTATTTGTAAGATTTTGTACAAGTTGGGTAGGTAGTTGCTTAGGCTTGGGTGCATCTTGTGTATTGGGTATAAGATCATGAAGTTGTTGTTGTTATTATGGAGGACATTCTCCTTGAGAGATACCCCATGGTTAGTTATGTCTCTAGGGTTGTTGCCACTAGTTTGTGAAGGGTGGGCCTTGGGGTGGTTGCCAAGCTTGCATCCAAGATGGGGATACATTTTATGGAGGTTGCCAAGAGGTGGTGGGGTAGCTTGCTTGAGGTGGCTACCAACTAGAATTAGAAGGTGGAATGTTCATCCAAGGACTAGTCTAATTAGGATTAGCATTTGTAAATTGTGAATTAAAGGAGGTAGAATTTGAAAAAGGTGGAATTTGTCCCATACCTTGATAAAGTATTCATTGAACCCATGGCTTTATTTGTGGAACATAGAAAACCTAGTCACTATCTCCTCCTACATTGTGTAGCTCTATTATTTCTGGTTTCTTAACTGTGATGTGAGCTACTTTAGCCCAAACCTCGTGACATCTATAATCAACATTTTTCTTCTTATAGTCTAGACAGTAAATGGTCAAGGCTTGATCCAAAGATTCTTGTTTTTGTCTTAAATGGAGGCTAATTCAATCTCCTATCTAATTCAATCTTATTTCATCCAATACTCATATAATCTCATCCAATCCATTCCAATCTCAACTAATCCATATTTGATCAATCCATTATAATCCAATTTGATTATAGCAGGAATACCAATCATTTATCCCTAGGGGTATCCTCATGAACCCATGTTTTTTTGTCTTCTTCACTCTATGACAATCCATTACACATCCATGTCATTTGTCAACATGATCATCTCATCCTCAATCTATGTAATCGATTACATCCTTGATCCATGATTATCAATCAATCAATAATCCATCCAATCCAGGATTGTAACTTTTACTCCTTGCATATATCATTACATATGGCAAATCAAGTGTGCATCTTTTCAACATGATCAAATCATTTAAAATCTAGACCCACAACATTTTTGGGATATATCATTCCCAAATCCACCCTATTACATATATCATTATTTGGGGTAAATCAAAGTGCACAGTTTATCATTGAGATATATCATTCCCAATCTACCTCCTTACATATATCATTTTTGTGTAAAACCCATCATCAAATGAAATCAAAGCATGAAAGCATCAACTCAAGTGGGTTAATCTCATCCATGGGTTATTCTCATTTTCCAATGTCTATCCATAACATCCTTATTTATATATGTATTCTTCATCTTGTTATCTGCTCATCACATCCTATGGTATCCCAACCCCTCTTTTTCCCTCACTCACCCCTTCATTTTGACCCCCAATTTGTCTATCTTTATAATATCCCTCTTCTCAATTTGAGAGTTCATTTATGTCTTTTCATCTATGCATGCCTTCTCGAGGGGGCATCATCTCTAAATAATTCATCATCATTGTCATCTAACCTTCATCCTACCAATTTTTTTCAACTTCTTATTTCTTTGAAAAGTTATTATTCCACCCATCATGCCTCGCAATGTCCTTTCGAAGAGGGGAAAATGTAGAGACCTAAAATCAAAAACTTTGTGTCAATTTTAACTATTCATCCCTAATCACTTCATCATGTTAACAAAACCCTAATCCTACCCACCATAGCATTGTAATCATGCCATCAACTAACATTTCTAGCTTAAACACTATTCATCCCCACTCTCCCCCCAATCAATCCATCATGTTCTATTTTGAACCTTTCTAATCCCAAATCAATCACCTCAATCATTTTAATTTATTAACCATTTTTAATTAGCTAAATCATCCATAATAATAAAATCTATGGAATTTGGAAGATCCATATTTTTCATAAATAAATAAATCCAAATATATCCTCATCACCTTTTCACCTCATACCCATGACATCATCTTATAAATCCCCATGCAATCACACTAAATATGATGCAAGGGGAAAACTATGACATGCCCATAACTAACCCATCCTCCATCCAACCACCTTTAGTTATTCTCCAACTCCCACATTTTGACTCATCCTCCACCATTTATATTGAATCAAGATCAATGGCTCACAATCATCATGAAATCCTTTAAATTGAGAGATCTGCCTCTCATTTGAATAATTTTGAGGATCATAACGAAGTTATATAATTATGGAGAATAAATAATTGCATCAATCCATCATCCAATCAAACCATCAAGCCATTCAATAAGGGGAAATTCTACTTATATGTTTATGTGCAGTCCATTGAGCACCCACATTCATCCAAATCAATGAGAAAATAGACATCAAGAGGATCACCTTTTCTTATCGGTAAGTAAAGGTATTGATTTATAATCCCCTCTTCACCCAATAAAAGGTATTTCAATTGTGTATATGTTTATCATTTTTTGGCTTTGTTTGATTTGAATTCTAACCTTGATTGCTAACCAATTTGTTTTTGATGTATACACATGGGTCCATAACCCCCACTTGCTTGTTGGAAGGAAGGAGTGAAGATGGAATCACAATACTACCTTCCAAAATTACTTTCTAGGACTCCTCCATTAGATCATGAACTCATTTTCTTTGGATTTGATAAAACATAATAAGCAATGGAATCTGAATTTTTCACCTAAAACATAGTTAACCAAATTAACAAAATTTGTAATGCCAAGCTTGAGCCCATAGTATCTCATGTCCTTTGGTGTCTAGTTTATCAAGGTCATCCTCTTAGGAAACATTGATGGGGTTGGTTCAGATCTCTGCATGATTTACACAATAAAAGAAGCAAAAGAGATTGAGAAATATTTTAACACAATAATAATATTTTTCTTCACACAATTTCATACGGGAGTACATAATTATATAGGAGTATCATTCCTATATAATGGGAGATCAAATCTCCTCTGAAATCTATCAATCTCCCTAAATGACTCAAACTAAAAAAATCCCAACAACCCACTATTATACGAATATATTATGATTAACAATATATTTGGTAAACTAACCTATAGATTATTAACATAATATTGTTAAAAATAATATTTACGTGAGTAAATTAATAATGTGAACACACAACACACTATACCTCAAAAAACATCTCAAGCACATTGGGATTCCTAACCCTAAATGCCCAGCCTGCTCCCAACCTGAAACCTTTAAAAACCTTTTTTGGATGTGTTCAATAGCCCATATTACATGGTAGTGGATTCATAGCCCATTTTAACCTTATCACCCAGATCCATTCAATTGGCAAATGACTATTTTTGGGGAAAATGTTTAATGTCTTCCATACATTACCTTTACATGGAATTTTCAAAGCTATCATTCTACTTCAACTATGGAAGTTTATAAATTTAGGTATTTTTAACAATGAAGATCTTTCTATGCAATTATTTTTTAATGATAATGTTCTTATTATTTCTTCAACTATTATACAATTCCAAGCATAGACAGAAAAGGTGGCCATAGAGTTTCAACATTTGTAGGAGCTCCTTAACTAGTAAGGGAGTGTTCCTCACATAATGAGATATGTTTCTCTTGAATATCCCTTGCATGACACTCTTCCACTAACACCTAGGTGTTGATGAAGTTATTCCTACAGTTGCTTCTCCTCCCCTCCTTGATGGGAGGTATGGAGTCCACTGCCACGCACAAAATCCTTTGTTGGCTTATTTTGGTGGACTTTGCTTATGCAGTGTGGTGAGCCAATGGGTATTATGTGTCACTTACTCCTAAATGGTGAATTATAATGTCCTAGGCACCTTCTAAGACCACTTAGGATGGGTGGGTGGCACCCTAATCTCCTTTGACTGAACCCTCTTCTTAGGATGTTCAAACCCCTAAGGATGATCCACCCCAACCACCTTCTGATGTAACCTATGCTTAGTTTTGTCATTTGTGATATGATACTTTGATCTTTCTTTTGAGTTATCATGATTTTATGATAATTTTATTGTTTTGAACCATGTCTATTTCCCAGAATGGAGATCGGATTATGAATACCAACTGGCCACCTTCTTGTTATAACCATATATGTATTACATTTTTCTATGATTAATGGATATATTGATGAGTTCCAAAAATATTTGTATTTCAACACCAACAAATTTAAATATAAGTTGAAGGCTAATTATTATCCATTCTAAGTACTCGAGAGAGGTACAAAATGTGGATAGGATTTCCCAATTTTTAAAAACCTTGTAAAATAAAGGTGGGGTTTCATTGAAGTAGGGATAAAGGTTCATAATCGACCCATTTGAAATGATAAAATTCATAATACAAAATTTTTGTACATCATCACTGATGCATCTAAATGTAAATTGAAGAGTTATATTATTAATACCCATTCTAGGTACATGAGCATCACTCTCACAACTTTTATTTATACAGGTATTATCATTTATCAATAATGATGCCTTGTCCAATTTTTTGGGGATCAATAATAACTAAAACCAAATGTAGACCATGTCGCTAGTCAGACATCTAAATATAAATTAAATAATCTAATTATAATACACGAGCATTCCTCACAATTTTTTCTCCTCATAAAATATAATCAATTTTATTTTCTTATAAAATAAAAGTAGAGCTTAAAAGTAAGATTTCATTGAATTAGGGTTAAGAGTCGAGAGTCCACCCATTTGAAATGATAAGATTCACCACACATAATGTTTGTATATCATCAATGATACATCTAAATATAAGTTGAAAAGTATTATGATTTATACAGGTCTTGTCATTTCTAATAGTGATGCCTTGTCCAATATCTTCATGGCCATTAATGAGTCCACCCATTTGAAATGATAAGCTTCACACATATAATATTTGTATATCATCGATGCATCTAAATACAAGTTGAAAAGTAGTATTATTTATAAAGGTCTTGTCATTTCTAATAGTGATGCTTTGTCCAATATCTTCACGGCCATTAATGAGTCCACCCATTTAAAATGATAAGCTTCACACATATAATATTTGTATATCATCGATGCATCTAAATACAAGTTGAAAAGTAGTATTATTTATAAAGGTCTTGTCATTTCTAATAGTGATGCCTTGTCCAATATCTTCACGACCATTAATGAGTCCACCCATTTGAAATGATAAGCTTCACACATATAATATTTGTATATGATGCATGCATCTAAATACAAGTTGAAAATTACTATGATTTATAAAGGTCTTGTCATTTGTCAATAGTGATGCCTTGTCCAATATCTTGGGGACCATTAATGCATTGAAGTGCCTTATTATTAATATCCACTCTAGGAACACAAACATACTCATACAAATGTTTTTTATTTACAAAATATTATCATTTATCAACACCACTGCGGGTCAATGGTGAGGCCAAACATGGAATTTTATACCGAGTGGAAGTTGACGACGGGCCTTTTTTCCACCGTGCGTGGAAAAACATGGAATTTTATAAAGAAATGTCTTTTCCCTTGGAATTTTATATGATAATACCGTGTCTTTGTCTTTATTATAGAGCGTAATCAAGTCAAATTGGTGTTCCTACAAGACTACATTCTCCAAAATTTAATTTAAAAAAAGGTTTGTATAGAAAAAGGTTGAATTGTGAAGTGAAAAAAAAAAACATCAAAATTGAGTGTTCTCAATTATTTGTCATATTAGAGTTTTTTTCATCAAATTGTTATTAATTTTTTCGACTTTATAAGTTATTAATTTATATGTGTATTTATTTATTTTTTATTTTGAGCTTCTATTTTTTGAGTGTTCTTTTTTATATTTAATGGAGGGCCCTTGAGAGCTTGTGTTATTTGATACAGTTTAATCGGGAGGAAGCAATCATGGTATTGAAGCAGACATGCAAATTTGTTCCAAAAGTATACTACGAGGTAATGTAACCCCCTACTCAGGGCTTTCCTCTTGGTGTTTTATTGGCTTTGTTTGATTTTTATAGTTCTTTCCAATGGCTTGAAACTCATATCCTTATAAGATATTTTTTAAGTTATATCTTAACTAAATCCATGCTTCGAAGTTGGGTACAAACTGACTACCCCATGGCATCAAAGCTTTTGGCAATTTAAAATTTGACTAAGGGTTTCTTCCTTGTTAGGTTTGAAAACCCTGACCACTATGTTGTCATTCATAAGCATGGCCTAGTGTATGTGAAAAGCTCCCTTCTTGTCTTATCCCTATGGACCTAAGATTTGTTGTTTCAAACAAAACCAAACTAAAGGTCCCTACCTAGATAAAATTAGAAGCAATAAGCTTACTTCTTCTACTAATACAGTCACAGTGTCACCTCTGACTCAATCCCAACCTGCCTAAAATCCTCTACCCAACCCTAGTCCAGCTATGACAAGTGTTCCCTAGGTTGTCAATGCATTTATAAAACCACAATAATCTATGACTTCTAGGTTTTATTTATTCCATACACAAGACACACAGATGTAAATAGTTATTATCCCAGTTGCAAATCCATAGGAAAATCCTCCCTTTCCACATTGACAAGAAACTTGTTCAATGAGTCCCTATCTGAATAGTGAATAAAATGATTTTATTTAGCCTAAGAGATAACCTATTATGGTTGCATATTTTCTCACAAATATCCAGAAACATACTTTCTTGGCAATCATTTTATAGGTTAGAAGGTCATGAGGGTAAAACCATGAACCTTGATGATTTCTAATTATTTTTTTTCTTGGAATGTTCATGGTTTAATTGATCCAAAATGCAAGTACTTGGTGCATGATAGTTGTCATAAGTTTTCAAATATGCATTATTTATTTCTGCAAGAAGTTAAAATAAATAGTTTTGCCCTTGAGATGGCAACTAAAGTCATCTGGTGCAATGTTACTTATCATATGTCTAGACGTGAGGTAGGACACAGTGGTGTAATCATTATGAATATGCCACTTTATGCTTATTTTATGAGAGATTGGGGAGTGGACCCTTCTAATCATGCTCTTTAGAATGTTTTTAATTTTTATAGGTGTATTCTTGGTTTTGTAAATATTTACGCTTCCATGAATGATGATGTTGAATACACATCTCTTTGGGGGTGGCTAGAAGATTATCTTTCATTGGCCCACTGGATTTCCTATGGTGACTTTAATATTATTGAATCAATAGAAGACAAAGAAGGGATTCTTTCAATGTGGTGGTGTGTGGGTGAAAGAGAATTTTGTTTTTATATGTGTAACAAACTAGGCATGTTTGATCTAAATCACCACCATAGGTGTTCCTCCTCTACAACTTGGTTCACTTCATCAAACATTTTCAAAAGAAATGAAAGATTTATCAAGAGAATATATAGGGTCCTTCTCTTGGAACAAAATATCTTCTCTTTTGTTCAAATGTTGGATTGTCCTATGAGTGTAATCTCAGATATCCTTCTCTGTGATCATTATCCCATAAAATTTTATGTGGAATGGTCTGCCCCTCCCACCAAATTTATAATAATCAATTTTATATCAATACTTCCCATCTGCAACATCCTCAAACCCTTATCCACATCAAGAGAGTTTGGAATATTGTTCCCCATCCTTCTGGGAGCACTGGGTGGATTCGTTGGTGGGAAGTGACCATTTATTGCACCACCACCTTTCTTTGTTTTTTGGCAAACAATTGGTATTCATCAAAAATTAAATTAATTTAGCCTCTATGAAATAATACAACCATCTTTCTCAAGTGTTAGAATAAATCCCCCTAGATAAGTCTATATAAAACCAAGTGGCCACTTTAAGACATCATATTAAGCTTGTTGAACTTCACCAAGCCTGTGGAGCTCAAATATGAGATCACATTCATTGGCTCAAAATTGGTGATAGAGTCTCAAAGGAATTTTTTAACAAATTGAGGGTTCACAATGTTGCTACACAAATAAAAACTATTAAGGATGCCAGTGAGCATTTAACTAGTCTCCCAAAAATCCTTCAAGCTTTTGTGAAGCATTATAAGTAGGGATTTAAAGCTCACCCATCCTCAAAGGCTCAAAGAGTGGATTTGAAAAAATGCCTTGATGTTGTTCCTTTCAAGTTCTCCCCAATTCAAAGGGTGTTTTGAGATAAACCCTTATCCATAGGGTAGCTTCATCAAGTTGTGATGGATATGGCTCAAGACAAGCCTCTAGGAATTTATGGTTTTCCTTGTGAGTTCTACCAGTCTCTTTTGGATTGTGTAGGACCTGATTTACACAAAGTCTATTTGGAAGATTTTGTTAAAGGTTCTCTAGGTAATCTAATCAATAGGGACAATATTAAATTCATTCCCAATACTAGAGGTCCTGAGATTATCTCCAACTAGAGGCCTATTACTCTTTTAAATAAATCATACAATATGATAGTTAAGGATCTAGCTCTCAGGATTAAAAAATGCTTCCCTTAATTATTCAATTTGAGTAAATTGGTTTCATTCAAGGTCGTTACATCTTGGACAACATATTTACGATTTAGGAAGGCATGGAATGGGCATACACTTCAAATCAAAAGGCTTTATTTATCATAATTCACTTTGATAAGGCCTATGATAGGATAAAATGACCCTTTGTCTTAGCCATGCTTCAAACTTTAGGGATTTGTTCCAACTTCATTCTCTCCATTCAGGGTAGATGCATGATAATGGGGAATAAAATGGGTGAGTGCGGGGGGGGAGGAGGTTAGGGTTTAAAGCAACACTTTTTTTCCTTAAAATAACAAGAGTTGAACTTGAAGAGAATGGTAGAGACACTTAGAAATATAATTTGACAATGACATAAGAACATCAATTGTAGAATTTTGAATGTAGTTTCTAAATATATAATTTTTTTCAATACTCAAATAATAAAAGGGTGTGAAATATATGAATTTATGAAAATACGTTGGTCATTTTTTGTGTGAAAAGATAAGGATATTGCATGTGTACGAACACATTTTTTTAGTAAATGAATGAATCTTTGTATGAAACTTCATATATGGATAGGTGAAATGTTGAACTTGTTGAGAATATTTTTTATTATATATATAAATTTTAAATTATTTCAAAAGTAAAGACAGATAGAAAATTGAAACTGTAAGTGTACGAACACAACTTTTTGACATTAACTTCATGAAAATCAATTTCTTTTTAAAGCATAGTGACAATGTGTAGATTGTTGAGATATAAGTTTTATAAACATTAATTAATATTCAAAAAGTTATAAGAGAATTTGTGAAAATATGTATATAGTCCATAATGAGGTATGTTATGTAGAAATTAATTAATAATTATAAATAATATTCTAACATTAAAAAAATTATATATTCTAAAAATACACTTTCCCCTCTACAAACCCATATAATATTTTTTTAAATAATAAAATACGCCTGATCAGATGTGTTGACAAAGATGAAAAAGACTCCTAAATTTCTTAGAAACCAAGTGGGTTTCTCCATGGTTGGTTTCAGGCTAGGTTCGAACCTCCCCAAGCTTGTACCCAAGGCAAATTTAGAGGGAAAACACAAAATTAAAAGATTGAAATGTTGAAAGGGCATATGCCCTGTGCAAAGAGACATGTAATTTTTTTGGTGAAGACATGTATTTTTTTGTTTCATGTAGTTTTTGCTAGTTGTTTTTGCATTTAAAGACATGTTTGTAATTTTTTGTTGTGTTTTTGTTTTTTGTTTGTGTGTGCAAATATAAATTTATATTTAATTTATATTATATTATATATTATTTTACTTTAAATTTATTTTACTAAATATAATATATTAGGGCCACTCTATATCTTATGAAATCAATTCTAGATCTGTAGGAGTTACCATTTAGATGTTAGTTTTTCAAAATCCAATCTAGTCAATACTTAGTTTTTAGAATTTTAGTATTATAAGATAGAATGAGAAATGAGGTTTCAAATCATGTTATGTATATAATTCATCTATACTATTGCTTATGACCCCTATTTTACCTAATTGAGTATACCCTACCTACTTTACCTACTTGAGAATGCCATATTCAATTGAATACCCAAGATTGAAGATGGATTCTAAATAATTTATGGGATTTTAAATCAATCGATCTATCAATATGCATAAATGACTAACCTATATCTTGTAACTTGTAACATACCTATAGTCATGATACAGACGTTCATACATGAAATCTACCATATACATATTACAACATGCATGTATGCAATCACTCATACATGACATCTACATTTAGTCATGATACTATAACTTATACCAAACATGAATGTATCTAGTCACCCTAATAGACCCCATTTAGAATATAATGAATCAAAACACCATCCAAAATTCATTTTAAAAAGATACCATTAACTCTAAAATAAATGTCAGGTAGATGGTCAATCCATGCATTCTTCAATTCCAATCTCATGCATTATTCTAAATTCACATAAAATAAATTTATATTCTAGCACTCAAAATTCACATAGGACACTCCCTCATTGACCCTTATCATCCCTAATCATTCCCTCATTGACCATTGTATTCACTTATCATCCCTAGTCACTCCCTCATTGGTTCTCATTATCCTTCATTATCCATAATTATTAGAAATATATAACACAAAGCAATATTAATGAAATAAAGATGGAAATAAAATGTAGAAAACACAATACAAGAGAGACATATATTTAATGTGGTTCACCTAATATGGGCTACATCCACACAGAAACAACCAATTCTTCTCTTATTTAGTCCAATAAATGAAGGGATAAACTTATCATACATCCACTACAATCTCCTCTTTAATCACACATAATGTGTCACTATGATTACAATGCCCTCATATCAAAACAAGGTTACATATTAGCACCAACATAATTTATACCATTATATCTATCACCTAATAGTGAATGGTCCAGATTTACTATGAAATTATAATATTTTACAATGTATTTTTCATAAATTTTTTGATTTGGGGGTGTTGCCCCCAAACCCTTGCCAGGTCTAGTATCATCCCTAGTCACTCCCTCATCAGTTCTCATTGTTCCTCATTATCCCTAATCACTACTTCATTGGCTATCATCATCCCTCAATGTTTTTATTCACTCTCCCATCAACCCTCATCATCCCTAGTCATTACCTCATCATCCGTAATCATCACTCATTATTCTTGATCATCCCTAAACACTCCCTCATCAACTCTCATCATCCCTAATCATACCTAAACACTCTCTCATCATCCCTCATCATCCCTAGTCACACTCTCATCATCCCTCATAATTTCTAATAGCTCCATCATAAACCATCATCATTTCTTATCATCCCTAGTCAATCCTTCATCATCTTACATTGTCCCTCATCATCCCTAATCACTCCCTCATCAACCTTCATCATCCCTTATCACTCCCTCCTCGTGAATCTTCATCCTTCATTATCCCTAGCCATTCCATCATTGTCCCTCATCATACCTAATCACTCCCTCATCAACCCTAGTCACTCCCTCATATATTAGAGTGTGTTCCAATCTAATAGTGAGTATAAATTTGTTTTAAAGTTAACATTATATTTTTAAAATATATATTGAATGGTGGTTCAATTCCTTTTGTTTTGATTGAAGTGTACTAGGTTCACTATTCTCATTCATGTTTGATGGATTATTCTCATTCATGATGAGGAGGAGGTGAAATCCTTCTTCTAGACATGGTTATTTATTTTCTATCTGGGTTACAAACATTTAGCAAAAGGGTTGGAGAATTTTGGGTCTTTTCATGTTTGCAATTTATTCTCAAAGAATGATGTGTCATGAGTATAAATTATTATAATTTGTACCACTAACATTTCTATGGCATGTTTTCTCCTTGCATTGAAATTTTTGCACTTGTGTAAGAATTATGATAAGAAAGTGGAGAGGGGTTGATCAAAACTACAAGTGTTTGCATCATTCCTCTGTGGTGTGGTCTCCACAATGTATGTTTAGTGTTTATCATTTAGGTTTAGTGTTTGTCATTTAGGTTTAATTTTAGGGTTTTATGTCAAGGGTTTAGGGTTTAAAGTTTATAGTGCAGTTTTTGGGTTCTAACATTTAGGTTTTAAGGTTTAGGGTTTATCAAATTTTAGGATTTAAGGTCTATGGTTTTGATTTTGAGGTTTTATGGTTTTGGGTTTGTGGTTTAGGGTTAAAATTTCAATATTAGGGTTTAGTGCTTATGTTTCAAGGATTAGGTTTTATTTTTAAGAGTTTAAGGGTTAATGTTTAGGCTTTATGCTTTAGGGTTTGGGGTTTGGTGTTTAGGCTTTAAGGTTCATGATTTTGAACTTTGTGTTTAGGGTTTAAGGTTCATGATTTTGAACTTTGTTTTTAGGTTTTAGTGTTTAATATTAAGGGTATATGGTTAAGGTTTTATGGTCTAGTGTTTAGGATTTAGGATTTTAGGCTTATGGTTTGGGCTTTAGGTTTGAGGCCTTAAAGTTTAGATTTTAGGGATTCATATCTAGGGTATAAAGTCTAGGGTTTAAGATTTTAAGGTTCTATGTTTAGGGTTTAGGTTTTAGGGTTTATGTATTATTTATTTAGGTTTAGGGATAATGTATTAGGGTTAATAATTTAGGGTTTAAGGCATTTAGAGTTTAGGTATATGATTTAGTGTTCATGGTTTATATTTATGGCTTAGGTTTTAGGGTTTAAGGTTTAAGGATAAATGTTTAGAGTTTAAGGTTTAGTGTTTAGGGTTTTGGATTTAGGATTTAGGATTAATGGTTTAGGTGTAAATGGAGTGTATTAGGGTGATTAGTGACATTTTTTTTGGTATGAGTGACCGTATCATGACTATAAGAATATGTCATATATTAGTGACAACATACCTACATGTATCACTAGGTATTGGGTAGATGTAATGTATGAATGATTGTATCATTACTATAGGTATGTTATAGGTTACATGCTACATTCTAGTCATTTATGCATATTGATATACCCATTAATTAAAACCCCACAAGTTATTTAGGAATTCATCATGAATCCAATATCAAGCCTTTTACATGAATGTCCCTAGTCACTCATTTCTCTATATAGATGAGAATTCCTTATATCCTTTCAATATATGGCTTAGCCAATGCCCCCTCTCCTTTCTTGATATAGGTGATAACTCAAGATTATGATTTATGGTTAGGGTTTAGGATTTAGAAATTTAGAGTTTAAGATTTATAATAATGGTTCAATATTCATAGTTTAGATTTTAGGTTATAGGGATTAGAGTTTAGGGTTCAAGTTTTAATGTTATGGCTTAGGGATTATAATTTATACTTTATGCTTAAAGGTTTAATATTTATGGTTTATGGCTCAAAGGATGAAGGGTTTAAATTTTAGGGTTTGGGGTTAGGGTTTTAGGTTTCTGGTTTCACACTTAAGGTTTAGGGTTTAGGGTGTAAGGTTCATGGTTTTGGTCTTGGGGGTTTGGTTAAGGGTTTAGGGTTTGGTTAAGGGTTTAGGGTTTGGAACTTAGTATTTAGTATTTAAAGTTTGGGATTTAGTGTTTGGGGATTAAGGCTTAGGGTTTAAGATTTGGGGTTTAGTTTTTATGGTTTAGAGTTTATAGTTTGGGTTTTGTGGTTTTAGGCTTAGGGTCTAGGGATTTATGTTTAGTGTTTAATGTTTTGGGTTTGGGTTTAGAATTTTTAATTTATGAATTAATGTTTAGGGTTTATGACTTATGGTTTATGGTTTTAGGATTGGGGTTAAGAGTTTAGGGATTAAGTGTAAGGGTTTAGGGTTTGAGTTTGGAGTTTAGTATTTAGGATTTAGAGTTTACAACTTATGTTTTGGAAATTTAAGTTTAGGGGATAAAGGTTTAGGGCTTAGTTTTGGGGTTTTGGGTTTAAGGTTAAGGGTTTAGGGTTTAGGGTATATAGATTAGGGTTTGGCATGTAGGGCCAAGTTTTTAATTTAGGGGTTATTATTCAAGGTTTGGGGTTTATGTCTTATGATTTAAGGTTTTGGGTTTGGTGTCAAGGTTTAGTGTTTAGCATTTAGGGTTTAATGGATTTGGGCTTAGAGTTTAGGATTTGGGATTTAGATTTTAAGGTTTAGGATTCAGGGTTTAGTTTTTAGGTTTAGTTCTCATGATTTAGGGTTCATTTTTAGGGTTTGGGGTGAAGGGTTTAGGGTTCAAAGTTTATATTTTAGTGTTTTGGGTTGTTGTTTGGATTCTGGCATTTAGGTTTCAAGGTTTAGGCTTTGTGGTTTTAGGATTTAGGTTTTATGGTTTTGAGTTTGAAGTTTTAGGGTTATGGGGTTGTGGTTTAGGGTTCAACTTTCAAGTTTTAGGTTTTAGTGATTAGGGTTTCAAGATTAGAGTTTAGGGGTAAAGTTTTAGGGTGTAGTGTTTAGGGTTTAACGTTCTTGATTTTGAAATTTTTTAGGGTTTAATGTTTAAAATTAAGGGTATAGGTTAAGAGTTTATGATTTAAAATTTAACATTTAGGATTTAATATTTTAGGATTATGGTTTGGGGTTTATGGTTAAGGGCTTATGTTTATGTTTTAGGGTTTAGGGTATAAGGTGTAAAGTCTAGGTTTAATGTTTTAAGGTTATATGTTTAGGGTATATAGTTTGGGGTTTATGGATTATTGTTTTGGGTTAAGGGATAATATATTAGGGTTAAAAATTCAAGTTTTAGGGTTTAGGGTTTAGGTATATTATTTAGTGTTCATGGTTTAGATTTTATGTCTTAGGGTTTGTAGTTTTGGTTTTAGGTTTCAATTTTTAGGGTTTGGGGTTAATGTTTTAGGTGGAAATGGAGTGTACTAGGGTGATTAGTTGCATTTGTGTCTAATATGAGTGATCTTATCATGACCACAAGAAGATGTCATGTATGAGTGACTGCATATCTACATGTAGTACTATGTATGTGGTAGATTTAATGTATAAATGAGTGTATCATTACTATATATATGTTATAGGTTTCATGTTATAGGATATTCATTTATTCATATTGATAGGCCCAAGGATAGACCCATTAATTAAAGTTCATTTTCTAAGTTGAGAACAAGGTTGTTAAGAAGATTCCAAGGCAAAGATAGAAAACTCCAAGTATGGTACATCTCTAATAAAATGATCAACTTCAAACCTTAAAAAATGAGGAATTGAAGGTTAGAACAATCTTAAAAGGTGGATAACTTCATGACCGCAAGTAGAGTTGATAATCTGCCAAGATATAACAGGGGTATATGTAGTCAAGAGAATCATTTTCTTATGAATAAAAGATGTTTTCTTACTTAATTTATTGTATTAAAAAATTTATTGCATGTGTGAATGAAATATAAATTCATTTGAGATAATTTATACTTGATCCAAGGTTCATTTCACTGAAACCTTCTAAAGCATTTTCTATGTATCTATAGTCACTTACAGTCTCTTGTATCACATAGAAAAGGTTGCATGAGTTTGTTTATAATATTGGAGAATTTGAGGGAGGTATTCAAGAATATATTATAAGTGTTATTACTTTAAAATATTCATTAAGTTATATGAACAATCAATTTTAAGGTATCGAGCTATGTTTGCACAATCAAACCTTAGAATATGGTTTTTTATACAAAAAGAACTATAACTTGCATATAAATTGGTGTAATCCCTCAAACTCATATGGAAGTTTTTATATAAGATTTATAATGTATTCCAATAGGTATCATGCTTAGAATCACCTTGTGATTACAAATACGGAGGGCTATTTTTTGATCTGCCTATAGATAGTCATAGGAAAGCTTAGTCAAGAGAAACTTCTAGTGTTTTACTTTGTTGATTGAGTCTAAACCTCTTATAAAGGTTAAATGTTTTTTTGTAAATAGTATAGAATACTTATTTAAAGTTACTAAAATCATTTAGTATTTAAGCCAAGTCAATATCCTTCCAAATAGGCAGATTAGGCCATCCAAACCTAAAGAACAGAGTTGCCATTGAAGTCCAATTATTAAGAAACCAATAAAGGAAATTGGTTTCTCATCCTTATATATAGTCTCCAAATATATTAATAAATATTTATAAGAATCCTTTGATGATATTAGATTAATAACACATTTTGAAGACCAAACATGCCTATACATAATATTGTAATAGTTCTCAGGACTTAGTCAATGTTTTGTGCACTTTGGTGATCTAGTTGGTATTTTAAGCTTGTGTAAAGACACCTATGAGTCTTGTATCTTTATATTTATATTTTCATTTAGTTTTTTAAGTGAATGAGTCCATAAAATAAGGTAGTTGTAGACCTTTTTGTATCAAATCTTTAAGAGGTAGAATTTGGCCTAATATACCTATAAAGGGTAGAGTTATTGTCATTTGAGTTTTGAGTTAAATTAATTCATGCACTAAGAATATTGAGTCTTTAAATAATTTTTGAAACCCTTATAGTCTTGTTTAAAGAAGTGAGGATGTAAAATTGAGTGTTTTATGATTCAAAGAAGGGTTTTTCTTGAAGGTAGATTACTGTCTTGGGACTAAATACCTTATTTTAAGTCATTGAAAGTGTCTTTTGATCTGAATACAAAGACTAATGATTAAAGAGATAATAATATATAATTAGTTCATTAGTATTTCAATACTAGTACTTAAAAGACCTTTTGTGATAGACCAGGAGATAGTTTATGGTTAGGAAGAGACCTAATTACAAGTAAGTTTCTAGAAGACCTTAAAGTAGACCAAGTTGAATAAGTAGAGAACTTACTTTGACACCAATAGGAAATAGTAAATATCAAGATATGGCTTGTGTATTTAGGTAGGGCATATTCATTGAGATCAATATATGTCTCATTTATTTAATCAAGTAGGTGTTGATGCAGTGGATTGCACCTTTGACAGGAGGCTAAGCTCCTATCTTCCACACATCACAATGAAAACTCCTCTCTTGCTTGTGGGTCTGACAAAATTGAGGGGAGAGTCTATATATAAGGGCTAGCTCCCTTTGATGCATCTTTGAGGTCCTATATTTTTTACTACTAAAAATTAATAAAAAGGGGGGGTTGAAAAGGGAGAAGGATGACTGAAAATAAAACCTAAACTAAATGGTGATACACCAAAAAAGTCTGATCTACTTAGCTTGAGCCTACACTTTTCACCAAGAACAAGCTGGCATGCACTTCATTTGATAAGAGAAACCCTTCTATATCAGTGAGCTAGGGGTCCTCTAGAGATACAGGGAGGAAGAAATACCAGAGGTATTCTAAGACACACTATGGCAGCCTATTCACATACACCTATACTCTACTGTAGACACTTCTGGCTGAGCTACAAAAGAATAACTTCAAAATACACTAGACATGCCAGAATAATTTTGTGAAAGCATAAAATAAAATGTCTTAACACAAAACAAAGCCATAGACATATGCAAAAGTGTAAGCTCAAATGGAGGTAAAAATGTTGTGTCTCGATTCAAGGTAAAATATGGCAGAGCTTTGCCTTACAAGCCAAGAGATCTTTCTCAAATGAGAGTTTTACAATATATATATAGAAAGAAAGAGGTTTTTTGACACCTTATGGAAAATATTTTGGCACCCTTTTACAAGTGGCCCATGTATGTTGAGAGAATTGGGAAGAGGAAGCTGCTTGAAATAACATGCTATGTCAGCTGCCAGTCTTGACTTTAGGCATTTAAAATACATTAAACACCATATGTGAAGTCATGGGCCGTGATGTTTGTCTACAAATAAGACCACTCCTTCAAGACATTCATGTAGTTTATTTGTTCATTAATGCAAAGTGAAGAAAAATAGGTCACACCATTCACTATTTGTGCTCCTTGATGACCACTTGGTAGATACTGTGTCAACCACTAGAGTAACTCCTTGATTCGACACCTTCCTTTGCCACTTAGACTATTTTGTCCATTTCTACACTTGGCTCTTTTGTCTCTTCTTGGCTTTGTCTTTCCTGGCTCTTTCGGCCCTCAGGGGCTATCTTCCTTTTGGCCTTAAACCTTTTAATTCCTTTGGGTTTGCACCTTTCATTAAAAAACCAATGGTTATTTCATTTTTGCAAAGTTGATGTTTGCATGCCCATCGCCATTTGAAAGCCAACGGCTAGTCTATTATCCTGAACTTGACGTCTGTGGGGATGTCATTAGATGTCTAGATTCCAACAGCTAGTCCATGATGCTCAACTTTGATGTTTGCAGGCCCATCACCCCTTGGTCAATTATTTCAACTTTTTTCTTTGGAACCTCCCAAAGGGAAGGTGTCCCTTTAAGCCTTGAGCAAGGTCCTCCTTTTGGCAGCTGAGATTCCCCTTCAAGGGCACCTAGCCTTCAGGGTCCTTCGAGCTCTTTTTGGCCTCAAATCCTTCAGACAAAAATGTTCGAAGGAATTCCTTCAGACATTTTTCCTGAAGGAAACCTTTCCTTTGTGTCTTTCCCACTTATTCTCTTGAGCTTTTTTCATTGGGTGAATTCCTTCAGACAAAATGTTTGAAGGAATTCCTTCAGACTTTTTATTTGAAAGAATTCACTTCGTTCATTTTTCCACAGGAGTTTTTTTGAAAGAATTCCTTATTTGTTCTTTCCTTTGTGAATTTTTTCAAACAAATTATTCGAAGGAATTCCTTTGGAAATTTTGTTTGAAGAAATTTGGCCTTTGCTTTTTTGAAGAAAATCTTTTACCCTTTTAGCCTTCTCTTTGATCTTTTCACAAATGTTCCCTGCCCTCCACAAGGGCAAATCAAGTCTAAAACTACCCTTCAAAATTTTGTAACGGTCCATTTTGCTCATCACCTGCCCTCCACAACACTGTTTGGTCTCCAAAATTGCCTTTCAAAAAAGTTAAAAAGGTCTTTTTGTCACCTAAGTGCCCTCCACAACCTACTAGAATGGTCCAATTTTTGCTTGACTACCCTCTGCAAGGGCACTTATCCTTCAGGCTTTGGAAGACTCCTTTGAACTTTCCAATTCAACCACTTGAACCAATTGCTTTGAACCAAACCGACTGAACCACTCGATTCAACCAACCAATTGAACTGATCACTTGAATTGATTGATTGAACTGATCACTTAAATTGACTGATTGAGCCAACAATGGTTCAACGGTTCAATGATGTGTTTTGCTCATTCAATTGATCACTTGAACCAACTATTTGAACCAATCACTTGAACCAATTGATTGAACCAATCACTTTGAACTAACCAATCGAACCAATCACTTTGAACCAACTGATTAAACCAACAATGGTTCAATAGTTCAAAGTTCAAAATTCTTAGCTCTTGGAAAGATCATGTCATTGAACCTTGACATTGAACCACTTTTCCAACCTTAAGGAAAAGTGTCTTGAACCATTTTCTCTCTCTTTCCTTGTGAATTTATTCAGATGAAATGTCTAAATAAGCTTTGTAAAACCCCTTGCATTATTTGAACTGGTTCATTTTCTGCTGAAAGACTTGTGCAAACCAAATTTGAACTAGCTCAGAACAACAGGGGAAGAAGGACTAATTTTGGCCTATAGGACCAAAATGGTCAATAGCAGGGCATACTCAAGTAGATAAAGTAGGTAGGTAATACTCAAGTAGGTAAATTAGGCATGTAATCCTCAATGGTATATATCTATTACATATGTAACATGATTTGAAACCATGTTTTTCATTCAATCTTTTGATCCTCAAATTATGAAAACTAAGTATCGACCATAATGGATTTTGAAAAAATAACTTCTAAATGGTTTCCTAAGCTCTGTAACTAATTTCAGAAGATGTAGAGTGGCCCTAATTTTTTATATTTAGTAAAATAAATTTAAAGTATAATTTTACAATTAATTTTATAAGAATATAAAATTAAATGTAAACTTATACTTGTTACATTTATTTTACTAAATATATCCTTGTACACACAAACAAAAACACAATAAAAATACTAGTTGAGATCTCACACATAAACAAAAATGCAATAAAAACATACATACATGTATTTAAATGCAAAAAAAATAGTAAAAACTACACAAAACAAAAAAATTTTGTATAAATATATCCTTGCACACACAAACAAAAAAAAACACAAAAAAAACCCAGCTTAGACTACACATAGAAATAAAAACACAACAAAAAAAACACATACATATTTTTAAACACAAAACAACCAACAAAAACTGCACATAAAAAAATTTACATGTCTTCGCATAAAACAAAAAAACATTACATGTCTTTTGTAAATGGCATATTCCCTTTGTAAAGGGTGCACACCCTTTCAAAATTTAAAAAGGTCTATCCCCCTTTAGGGTCAAACTGACCCTTACAAGATCCACATTGATTTTTTTAAAGGGTGTACGTGAAACAACCCAAAAAAAATTGAGAATTGCTATACAAAGTACATAATAAAACTGCATGTAGATCCATCTACATAACTTTACAATGCAAGATGCATCATCTCAGGTCTACATGAAGATGAGTAAACAACTTATAAATGGATTGGGTCATACAAACACTTACTTAAGGATGAACATCTCTAGAGGATGTCATAGAGAAGAATGTTGCCTGAAGGTTGGTATACTATCTGAGGGGTATAAATGTAAGGGTCCACGCTAATAACCTTAAAATTTTATGGAATGCACTCATCTTCCCTATCGAACCACCTAGGGATCCACATCTCTATTTAAGTATCTAATCACCCTATGCAGTTATGGATTGGTGACTCATGAGGCTATAAGGTTTTGCTCATGCCTCGAGTATCCTTAAACAAGGTTAAAGACCAAAAGGATAGATTTAGCATAGCAATGATTTATCTAACTGGTCATTATTAAACATATAAATTTCATAATAAGGAGGAACCATAATAATAAGTATGACAGGTCTTAAAAGAAGAACCAAGGTATCTTCATACCAAGATTTTAATATACAAGCCTTACAATATTTTAAGGTTAGTAAGTAGCTATCACTGAACCACTACCAAGGTGATGCAACACAAACTTATAAAACATAAACCTTTATAATCGCATAAGTGAAGACCAATTCTAGTTCTACCCTATTAGATCATTGTACCATGATCCATATTCCTAGGGGTTGTTGCACCCATAATCCTTCACTTGGCATATGCCACCATTTCACATATGGCTCCATCATATGGAAAAAATATTATCAAGGTAATTAGATAAGCACGTTTATTTTGTCAGCATGAACATTTAACATTTACCAATCAATAATGCACATGCTAAAAATGGACATAACATCCTTAACTAATCTCATCATACCAATAAGAACTCATTCATTTGGGCTATTACCCAATATAAAATGAATACCAATTATTATAATGAACCACCAATAATAGTGCAACCAAGTTGGGATTATATTAATAAATCCCTAACCATAGGGTCCTTGCACTAAATGGTTCATTCAACTCCTTTAAATAAGAACAAGTAAATGATTTAACCATTATGAACAATAAATTATAACTTGATAGATTCAACCATTAGTAATGTCATGAAATAGGCCAGCTATGGGTTGTATTTATGAATAGCCAGTTGCCACATCACATGTTGATTGCACATGACAATCATGCATCCACATCAATAAATTTCCAAAATTAGATAATGCATCGATCTTTGAAGATCCAACCCAAAGGTCTTACTAGACAACAACTATGATCTTGGTTGATTCCATACATTTACAAGTCAATAATAATTCACTTAATAATTTTATAGTTGCCTAAAAACTTCTATGTATGAGTTTCTAAATGGAATATGATTGGATCAACATCCATTAATAATGAGTAGTAGTGAATGGTAATAACATCACTTCAAATCTGATCCAAAAATCAATATGTACATATGAACAACTATAATATCATCCTAATAATGATTTTTCACCATAACATAGTGCACTATGACAAAATACATTTCCACCATATGTTAAAATATCTAGGCATAAACAACATATATGTATATATAAATTCAAACCTCTACACTTGATTACTTAAGCAATAAGTGTACACAAGATTAAGATCATTAATATATATAAAATAATATCTCATGCACCTCACAAATAAACCAATAGGAAAGAGAACAACATAATCACCTCTCACAACATGATTTAATAGCCTAATGGATAGTTGAATATCATTAACACATATATAACTTCAGTGATGGCTAATATAGTCTTATTTTCCAAGCCACCTGGGTATCCCTCCATTAAAACATGGAGATTTCAATAAAACTAAACTTATCCATGCTCATAGGCAAGATCACTCTAGTGTACAGTTGTAGTGTAACAGAATAATCCTTAATACAAGGATACCAATTATAAGTATAAAATGAGATACTATATAAATGTAAAATGTGGTTACATAAAATAGGCAAGATCATCGAGTCTTAATATCAAATGAATAAGGTCGATACAAGTAGTTCAAACAATCCTCAATGGTTGATAGTTCTATCATATATATAAGCCCAGAGGTCATATACACAAGGAACAATTTATACTACCATACATGTATTGGATTTATAAATAGGAAAACCTCTAAGAATTATATCAAACTATAATAATTAATTTTAATAAAATTAAAATCAATAATTTGGATTCAATGTTCCAAATTCCATCCCATTTAGTATTGGCAAACACAACTCTTTAAGAAAATGACAAAGATAAACATATAATCAACTTCACAAGGAAAAGCCAACTATATTAAAATCCCCTACACTGGAAAAGGGTACATCAAATGTGTTAGCATAAAGTTATAAATGTGAATTTACTTCTAGTCCATATTCTAAAAATTAAATTATGTTTTAATAATTCAAGTTCAAAAAACGCAAACCAATTTAAACTAACTTAATTCCATATCAAATAAATCTAAACAACCTCAAAATTATTATAGCTATAACTTTCCTTTTTCAAAAGGGAAAAACATCAACAAAAATATTGTATAAACCCCTTAAAAAATAAGGGTAAATTATGATCATTATATTTCCTATAAAATAACACCAATAATGCACTTAATAAGCATAAGGTGGTCTACAATAGCTAAAAATTATCCAACTCTCATCTAATCACAACTACTTTATTATTTTCAATAGATTTGGTTTATCTATAATGAGTGAAAGCATCCAAGGAAAAATAACCATAGCTAAATGTGTATATAAAGTAAATAACTCTTGCAATAAATGCATTGTAAAGCATATAAAAATATGGTTTGCTCATACTAATACCTCGTAGCAGCAAGTTCACAATATGACAAAGCTAGTTTACTATCTCTCTCTTGGCAAGTTAGGTGTATGAATAACAAGGTAATAATACTCCTTTCAATAATAATGATCTAATTGTATATATAACAATTCATTATTTTATACAAACATTTATTAACTTATAAACAATCAATGTCATATGTAAATAGACAACTAGCAAAGTAAAATTCATCTTCCATAACAAGATGATAAAAAATCATTTTTTCTAAATCTTGTTTCAAAATAATTTTGAGAATGTATCCACATCTCAAAATCTAATATAACAATCCAACACTCTTCCCAATAGTAAACATGGGGTTTTACCTAATTTTTAAGATTCAAATAAATCATTCTAAATTAGTGCATAATAACAACTCTTTCCTTTTCTTATAGAGATCAATCGCCATCATAATTACATAAATAACCACCTAAACCAAATAGATACATTTCTCCTATAATAACCAATCAACAAAGTAAACATACAAAAAGTGGTTTTACGTTTACCATGTTGGAGAGACGAACACATCAGCATACTAGTTTTAAGATTATACATTGTTGAGTTGCCATAAAAATGAGTTTTTATGTTTCAATGTGATCAATTTTAACACACCGCATGGTCTATCAAACCATCCATCTAGATTTAACATAAATTAGGGTATAATATTTCTATCTAGCTGTAATAATTTCCATTTCAAGGGGCAGTGCCCAATTTGGGGAATTTTGCCATAATTTCCAGAACATGAAAAAAATGCATACAATTTTTTATTTTATAACCCTCAACATGAAATATGCAAAAATTTAAAATGTTCTAGAAAATAGCACGATCCAAAAACCATTATATCCATAGCCATACAATCACTATGGCATAATAAAATCAAAGCAACTAGCCAACTCAATCTAGAAAAACAAGAGCATAACAATATATTTTCATATAATTCACCATACACAAACCATACTTCTACCCCTAGACATATCATAGACCCATGTGGGTATAGAAAAATATACCCCCATTGGTATATACCCCAACAGGGTTCTCAATAGAACTTGCCAATATTAATATAAATTTTAAATAACATAATTTAAACAAAAAAATGAAAATCTACATGTCTATTTAAAATGCTATGTAGGGTTTTGTCTTATTTCTCCACCATGGTGACACATACAAGAAGTAACAATGCCTCTTCTTCCATCTCCCTCACTCAATCATCAGCCTAACAAACCCAGATTTACATCCTTCTTCCTCTCTCTATTCTCTTTTTATTCCTTTCTTAATGTAGACCCCTACATCCAACCCTTCTATCATCGACTCTCCTACACCCAACTACTTCCTTATTATTATTTTCCTAAATTAAATGACCTAAAATGATAACCCATCAAACACTATCCATCCAAAAACACTAAAATCTAATGACTTTGTCTTAATGCTAAGTTCAATGCCATAAATATTTTGTGACCCCCATACAAGCTCATGACCACTTCATGGTCCAAAACCTTCTTCCACAAAAAATATGCAATCCTAACATCAATCACTTTTACCACCATGCATAATACTATATAACAAATCAAATTCCATTATTAATTACTCATGGTTGATGCACTAAGATTGAAAAAATAATAAAAAATCCTTAATTAAAAATGCCAAAGTGTCGACTAAGCTTATAAGCTTTTATAAATAGATAATGCAAGCTTAAGGACCTTAACAGTAGTTGAAATATTTATAAAATTATATGACCCACACTAACAACTCCATGGGCCTAACTATAGAGCATATACGTTTGTGTATAAATCTATACAAACCTCTACACACACACACACACACACACACACACACACACACACACACACACACACATCACAAGATTTGCATTTGAGATAAATTAATAATTAGTCGAATCACACCTGAATCGAATGAGGCATGCCATCACATTTTATTTGATGGTTATAAAAATGTGACTAGAAGTGTCTTGACATCTTTCCATCCTTAAAGATGAGCCATCCTAGTAACTAATTAACAATCATGAATCATGTTATATCAAAAAAACACTTCATCACTCTTTTCACAAAATATTTACACACTATAGGTAAACTCAAGGATTGAAGTAACTAGATTGATAAGTATATCAATTATTATCAAAATAAAAGTTATGACCATTACATACATCTATAGTTCATTATATAAACAAGGGATGTTTCCTTTTTTTAATGCCAAGGTGAGCAAAATGAGGTGTTGCATGCACCCTTACAACCATAATATTCTGCAATATTCAAACTTAGATATATAAATTTTATTTTTGTGCCTCATAAGGCTATTGTTTCACTTAGGAAAACATTAACACTTTTTTTTTTACAATTTTTTTTCCAACTTAATTGTGCCCTTACTTTGGTAAGTTTATCAATAAACAATTATTTTTAATGTAGTACTACTAAATTTTACCTAATTTCCAGCCACCTATGCAGCTAGAAAATCAATTAATTCATGTAAAAGTATGCATTAATGGTTGCAATTATCTAGTATATTTTAATATTTATCAACAAAATAGTTTTCAGTACTCTTAAAATCCTAATTTTACAGTTGTTAGCTCATACCAAACAAAATTATTCATAATTTTTCATCTTAATCACAAATTCATGACCAAAATTTTAATAGTAAAATAGTTTTTCATCTAATTTTTCCTCTCATTATGAGGAAATATTATCATAAAAATATATAAATTCATAACAACAGTTGCTAAAATTCCAATCCAAACGGATTTTCACAATTTTTTTGGATTTAAGATGTTGCCTTCCACAACATTTAAAGTTATATATTACTCATAACTTTATACCATTTCCCACATAATGTTAAATAATACAACATTCATATAAATATGTGGTATTTCCACCACTTTTAAGTATGCTTCGTACATAACTTATATCATTCATTCCATAATGAAACTAACAACAACCATACCACTATGGTTTCAACAACACACATTATGCTTGTACATCATATTGGTAACATCCATCACATAATGTCAACAATAATTTAGATTCATCATTCTATGGTTAATTTTCTTTCACCATTCATCATTTGTGGTTTAGTGTAATGTCCTTCACCAACCAAACCAAACATCAAAAAATCCATACCAGGCATTCACATGCAACCCTAAGGTTTTCAGCATGCTCTCTATTAATTTGTGAGCTCACATGATGATTCTAGAGATTATAATCCCACCATCTTACTGCACTTACTTCTTGATAGCACTAAAATTATATAAAATTTGAAAATCTACCTGATCAGGACTTACATTGCTCCTCCCAAGCATAAAATCAACATGCATTCCAATCATGTTTTATCAAATTAGAAATATTGATTTTAGAATATTCATTTTAGGTATACACAAACAATACCTTGTTCATAACATGGTTGTACCTACCAGTCAACCCATGCCTTTAAATCATAACATTCACTCTAAAACATTATTTTTAGGTAATTCAACCATTACCTCATTCATAGCATGCTTGATTTTACAAGACAATACATGCTTATATTTCAACAAGTTCAGTCTTATTATTTTTACATAAAATTCTAACTCTCAAGACTATTTAATGCTTCACAAGGCTACATCAATGAATTTCACAAGGTTGTTTTGACAACAATATTAAAGAGGTGGTTAAAGGAGCACTCAATCCACAAGATGCACATTATGCATGAAGGTCCCATGGCCAACTTGTGGCACTCATGGTACTCAACCTGAAAGAATCATGGGGCTATTTCATGCAAAGAGAAGAAGTGTGTTTTTAAAATATGTGAGACTCCACTCCCTAGACTATACCCAGTCTACTCATCATGGATATAGTGTTTCTTCACCTTAAACCTTGTACTTGCATCAATGTTCATTACTAGAGAAGTGATGCAAGGTCACACCACATAATACATTCACTATACCTTGGAAAATTTTAACTAATAGAGGTTGATTCTAGAAAGGGAAATTACCTCACAAAGTGCTTTATCACCATTCACATGTCCCATGATTACATCATCAATTATACATAACAATGTTGATATGAGGGAGAAAATGTGGGAGTTCACAAGTTAACTACATTCACACAGAATAGATAAGTTACAAGTTTACATGGTTCAATATAATCAACAAAATTTAGAATTCTTACACATATACAATAGTTTTATATGCATTGAAGGAGCACAATACTATGACACACATGTAGATTCAAAGGTTTGATAATTTATGACAAGGTATTTTCATATCACACCAATTAAACACACTGGTAAGTGAATCATAAGGGTCCATGATTCTCATCGATCTACCTGATGTCCAAATGCCATCCTAAATGACATATAAAATATCTAGCATATAACATCATGCTTGGTTTCAGGTATCTTAAGTTCATCAACACCTTCTTTTAAGGAAGGGTGTGTTTTAACAAATCCCATAAATCCATCTGTATAAGTCTCAAGAAGTTACCAACAATGTTTTTGCCTCATGGATTAGATGGCTCATGATACCTATTAATAATGAGAGATCCACAAAAAATTATCACTCGCCTAAGCTCGCAAGTCACATTCACCCTAGTAGGCCCTCTAAGATTAAGTTACATCCTTGGAACTGCTAGGAATATTATACCTCATCATCATAAGATGGCTCACCCATGCAAGCTATCGATGATCACCAAGCATGGTTTCTTGATTCCAACAACAAACTTTTATCACTATCCTTCTAATTGACTTGTTTCAACAAGTCAATGGTTGACTAGCAATGCTTGCCTCGATGCAACATAAACTCGATAAAGGATGAACTTATCCAAGGCTCCAAGTGAATATCATACTATCATCATGGAAATTATAGTTTCTCACAACCATTAAATTTAACTAAATTTTACAAAAGACACCCTCATGGATGTGAAATATATCCATGATCATCATAACATCCTTATGGATGCTCAAAATCAATTAAACAATCCTTATATATGTAAAACATATCCAGTAACATCATAGCTTCCTTATGGGATTAAAACATACATAATCAAAATAAACAACATCATGGAATCAAAACATATCCACACACTTAATAACTTCTAACCTTTTTGAGTTACAGAGCCATAGGCTTCTTCGTTCAACTCGAAGGAAGCCAATTGCTCATTAAAAATAAAGTTTTAATTTAGATAAAATGTATATATTTTCCATCCCCTTAGTATTATGATATATAATACTTATTTTCTTTCAGGTTAAAATGGTTGTAATTAGCAAACTATATCAGAATTTTCAACCCAAAAATCCTGCCTAGACTTTGCTTATAAGTCCACTACTTGGGACAAAACAGTGTTCCCTAAGAATTAGACACATTACTTAAAATTCCCACTAACAATAGCTTAGACAACTAGTCTTATAAATCAATGAATTAAATTAATTTTATAACCCACTCAACATGGATCACCAACCCCAATCTATCAATCACCAACTTGATATAGTCTTTTAGCAAACACCCACTTACAAAGAATCACCAACTCCCTTAGTGACTCAACACCAACTCAACCACCTCTTGACCAGGCACCCACTCAACCAAGTAGAATTATACCTTCCATATTTTTAATTATTTTAATCTTAAAGATATTATGGTCCTCTTCTCTATCTCTTCACACACTTATTGATGCAACTAGTCATGTATAGTGACACATAATCCAAACAAAATTTTATAATTGCTTTGCCCAGCTATTAATAAGTTACATTTATATAAAATTCTTAGTTTATCCACAATAAGTTATGTTAAAACTAGAAAAATAAGTAAGGATAGATCCTTGACATTTATAACCAACTAGAGAGGGTATAATAGTGCCTTAAAAGGCTATTTATGTTTTATATCTCATCATGGCACAATTTAGTTAACCAGATTGATATATACATAGTTGTGAATAAAATAGTTACATACACGTGACAACTCAACATACCTTCACCAAGGTTTACTATCATGTATCCCAAAGGTATACTTGCCTTGAGGTAACCTTTCTCAACCATGGGTAACTTAAACCTTTGGAGACATTCTTACTCCACTTACAACCATTCACCTTAAGAAGTGGCATGTTAGTTCTGTAAATTCAATATTTGAGATCTTTTCAACAATTTGAACTGGATATTTAGTTTACTTTAACAATAATTGAATTAGTCTTATCTATAATACTAATGATTATTGTCACCACCATTAATTATTTGTATCTCCTCAATGTCTCAAGACATTCCCTCAATAAGTGTAGAGTGCAAGATCAACTAATTTACCTAAATAAACCAACTACTTGTACCCAATTTAGCCTTCCAAGTTTGAGTTAAACCTTTGGTCTTCTTGTTAAAAGCAAAACCAT